>VURO01020334.1:14454-32113 GCA_015108175.1 Pelvicachromis taeniatus
GTATTGGAACGGCTGTATTACATCAGCTACATTATGTCTAACAACTTATTGTAATTAATTTCCTTAAATATACTTTAATTTAGGATTTAATCTTTATTCTCTTGAAATTTAAAGTGCAGGACTGTTGTTTAGCAGTATAGTTTTGAGTTGCCTTGCATAATATAGCTGTAATGGCATTCAGCAGATTATGGTTTGCCTCTGGAACACATTCAAGGAGCACGTGATGCCGAAATGTTAAGGAGACATGAAGTTGCACATGTAGAAGCTGGTTGACTGACACACATTTGTTCTTGTAAACAGGAGGCCAAGGAGAAGCGCCAGGAACAGATTGCCAAGAGGCGCCGCCTGTCTTCTCTGAGGGCATCCACATCCAAGTCAGAGTCCAGCCAGAAGTGAAATGGAATCAAATAAAGTCATGTTTTGCTGAAATGGTGTTGTGCAGTTGTCATTCATTTTCTCTTCCACGTATCCACCCATGAAGTGATGCATTGGACTATTTTTGTCCCTTGCATTACCTACATGTGTGCGTATGTAACTAAAAGTTTTAGTCAATGGTGGATAATATGGCCTGAAGAGTTTTAACTCTTGAGTTAGACTATATGGAAGTCCAGTGTATAAATATGTTTTTTTATTTTGTTTTGTTTGATTTAATGAGACAAAGAAAAACGTATTTATACCGGTTTTGTTTTTTGTTCTTAGAAGCACAGACATCACACAAACTGTAGAGCAAACAAATGCTTACATAAGGAGATTAATGTTTGTTACTCCTTTACCTAAACTATGAATTGGTTCCACAATATTTGTGGTCACTGATCACCACTAGATGGTGTGATATGGCAGCAGATCCCAGTGCTTCCTCTGTATTGTGTTCATCACATCATATTCTGGAAAGAGAGTTGTTTTTTGTGGATCTTTCTGCTGGATGGCCTTGCACTTTAATAAAAATAAAAAAACCAAACAGCAAATAACACTGGGATGAGGCTCTTCTCATCTCTGTGTAATACTGTGTTGGAATCGCTGAGGGTCCCAAGAGTGAGCTCCACAAAACAAAGTCTCTGCAAGGAGGATTAAAACTTTGAAATTTCATCAATTAGAGGTATTTGTTGATGCTAAGGAAGTGACATTCTTGTCAGATACTGGAAGCCTGTTTTAAGAGGTTGTTTGGAGCTCAGGAAATGAAAGTGATTTCAAATGGTTAAAGTTGAGGCTAAGTAAGGGATCTCAACCCTTTTTCTATTACTCCACAACAGTACGAGGCCCTTGCTACATTCTCTACTGAAAATGTTGACATTCAGGAACCGTTTCAAATTACTTTTGAGCAAACCAGGCCAGGTATTGTTGAAGCTGGTGTGTACCAGGTGAGCTCAGAGTTGGCTAGTAATGCTCCTGATATTGAATTTATGAGACAAGGGATTTCAGGTGATCAAGACAAGCTAAGAGGCCTGCAGAGGAAAGGCAGTGAGACTCATATCAGTATATTTTGGTTACTACTGATATGTTCGCAAAATATGCTTGGGCAATACCTACTGGGGATCAGACTGTTCAACCACAGCTTAAGATGTTGTTGAAACACATTATTCAGCCAATTGAATGTCCAGAACAGCTGAACTCGGATCAAGGTGCCAACCCAGAGTCCCTTATAAGAGAACTCTGCCAATATTACAACTGTCAGAAAAGTGCAACCACTGCCTATCATCCTCAGGGCAATGGAGCCTGTGACAGGTCCAACCAGACACTAAGAGGAAAAGAAACAATCCCAGTGGGTGCAATATATACCAGAACTGCTTCAATTCTGTCCATACATCTACAGGTTACACCCCCCACTACTTGTTGTTTGGATGGGATGCTCATCTGCCTGTTGAGCTGCCTATGGGGACAAAAAGAGCTACCCAGTCAAGAACTACTCAAGAGTGGGTTAAGAGACATCATGAATGTTTAAGGTTGGCATACGAAATGGTGGAGAAGAACATTCAGAAAGCTACAAGCAGATGAAGGACAGGTATCCTAGTAATTAATTACTTAATTATTTGGGGTGTTATTGTGTTTTACCCTCTACCGATTACACAGAGGTCTCTTTCCCTGGAGTGTTTAGAGGGCCAGTTTATCCAAATGACCAAAGATGTGTATATACCAGTATTTGACAGTTTTTGTTCCCGACTGTGATAAATCTAAATTTCAATGAAAGCAAATAGAGGAATGTACAAACCCATCAGAGTATGTGACAGTTTTTGTTTTTACTGCATTTCAACAGTTTGCAGGATTTGATATAAAAGCCAACAAACTGAGAATAAATTTAAGTAACAATGAGTAAATTGTTATTTCTTTGACAGGTGTTGTTCAACACCCATTTATAACACGGCTGTAAAGATCTGCTGGCATCTTCCCAGCTACAGGGCTCAGGTAAGGCCCAGATCCATGCAAACCAAAACTGACATATCAGGTAATTTGAGCACCTGAGACTGGTGGTGATTAAATGTCTCCTTTTAGTTTTAGATTGCAATAATGATGGCTTCAGCAGGAAAATCTAATCCCATCAAACATCGCTTCTGAAAATCTGAGAGATCTTTTGATGGAGAAAAGCAAAGAGATCCTCAGAGAATAGTGAGTTACTGTAACACCTGAAAGCCTGTTTGTGATGAAGTGTAAATGTGAGAGAAAACCCCTGTTTTGTTTTCTTTTGAAGGCTTTGGGAGTTTGAATTAGAAGATTTTGAAGAAGCCAAACCTTTTCTGAAACTGGTAAGACTAGAAAACTCACAAGACTTGTAGTAATTTGGAGATTTCTTTTTTTTCATTATGTTCACATAACCTCTAAACAAAACTGCACTGTAAATGTGTTTTCTGTTTCAGATATGGGCAGTGAGCATCATTAAGAAAATGAGGGACAGAGTTTCAAGCCCGGACGCTACTTAAATTTCCAGAGGCCCTACCTCCTAAATGTCAGTGAGTCACATTTGACATACAGTTATTAACAGTCCAGCTACAGTGTTTCAATGTTTCTGTGATGCTTTAAATAGGTTTAAAAGATAATTCTTATAACGCTATTCAACAGAACACCTTAACTCCTCAGCATGGTAAAGGATGGTAAAGCACCAAACTGCTCACCACACAGGAAGTGGTGATAGAGGTAGTTCCCCACATCCTGCAGGGCTTCTGGGGGCTTCCTCCTTGCCCCCTCTTGAACATGGCCTCCCAGAGTTTGAGCATACTCTCCACCAGTGTCACCAAGGCAACTTTGACTTGCGTCTCCAAAACTCTCACAGCGATGGAAAGCCAGGCCGTGTTGTCCTGCTCCATGAGAGATGACATGGTCCAGGGCATCTTGACAGAAATCAGAGAGAAATATCCTCAAGACATTCTTCTTAAAAACATTGCAAACTTTGCACCAGTGCTGCTCAAGACAATTGCTGATGTAGCATGAGTTATGTCACATCTGGTTATATTTTGTTTCATGCTGGGTAGAAAAAGTTTAACCTCTTACATGATGAAACTCGGTCATGTTCTAAATTGTCACGACATGATGTAGACTTTATTAATCTCTCACTGGGGAAATTCCCATTATAACGATTTTTTTCCTATACACATTAAAGGTAATTGGGACTGATAATACATACAGGCATGTTTTAGCAGGTATCTATTGCATATGTGCATTGTACAGTCTGGATGAAGGACAGTACTGCTGAAGAAGCTGCTCCCAGCCTCTATGGTTTCATGCAGGGGGTGAGAGGTGCTGTCCATAATGGACATGTGCTTGGCTAACGTCCTCCTCTCAGCCACCTCCTCTATGGGTGTAGGGAAAGAGCTGGCCGTCTTCACCTTCTATTAAAACCATTTTTTGTCCTGCTCCGTGCTACCACCTCCCCAGCTGACAAACACAAGATTGCAGAAGCCATCACTGGGACATGTAAGGTTCTCCACACCCTAAAGGACCTGAGCCTGCTGCGACTCATCAGACTACTTCCTGCCTCTCCAATCTCCATGGCGAATAAATACGCAGGTTAAAGAGGGAACGTAACTCTTCTTTCTTGACAGGAAAGCAGTATTATCAGACACGCAGACCAGATAAAAAGCAAATGTGTAGCAGTGAGGGATAGAGAAAACAATCAGCAAAATGCTGAGAAGTGTCAGTAAAGTACCAGGTCAGTCTGCAACATTATCATCATTGTTGCTCACGATCCCTTTCAGCATGTAGTTTTACTCCATGCTTCAGTGTAAAAAACAAAAAACATGATCTCATGCCGTTTCATGAGTATAGGCTTAGTACATTTGCATATGCTGTGATGGTGTGTTCTGCACACAATTCGTATTCCTTACCCAACTGTTCCACATTTTCACTGGCTCTGCAGGAGACTCTTCTGGAGTCTGGTTTTATCCAGTGCATGTGAAGGAATATATTCAAATAAGGTTAGTCTATGCCAATCAGTAAAAGTTACACACTGCCAAAAAGTCACATTTGCAGATTTTGGTGTAAATCATTAAAACTACAAAGAAAATTAAGCTTCAGTTTATTTTGATAAAGAGTTTGTCTTTTTTTGCCAACCATTTTTGTTTTTTAAAATCTTGCACAAGAGAAAATATGTGAAGTGACAGCAAGTGTCATAACTGGCTAAAAATAGCTGGAATTGTCAGATGTGGGCTAAAACAAGTACACCAATCTATGGACGCATCCCTACTGAAACCCAAAGACACAAAAGCAGCAGAAATAACAGACTGCATGAGTATATAAGGACTATTGCGTGCAAGCATAATAAACGTTAGTTTCGCTTTACTATTTAATTGATTCAGCGAGAAAGTTGGAAAGATTAGAAATATATTTGATTACCTCCCAGCATCGTTGCTAAATCAGTCAGCTGGTTTGTGTGAACAGTGCTCGGGGAGGGTGTCCTGCCCTTAATTATAGTCTCAGTCTGCCCTGTAAAGGTACCTTAGGTAGAGTCATTTATAAGCTTAGCAACTGGAGAAGCTGCCACTAAGTGATTGTTTGGAGAGCAGCTATCCAACTAAAAAGGACAAAAACCATGTCTATGAATATTCTGATATTTATTTTAGACAAGTATGATACAGTAAATTACATCAGTGACACAAGCATTACTTAATGTTACATTAACGATCTAACCCAGATCTCTTGGTAGCCCTCCCCTTCTGGGCTACGCCCCTTTGAGACACAGAGGTACGAAGAGAACTTCTGGCTTGATTAGACTGCCTCTTCTGGGTTGGCAGGGAGTTTAAGTTGTACATCTGAATGATAAAGAAAAACCCAGAGAATGCCTGATTCTGCAGGTACTGAGGCAGCCGTTGGACTCTCCAGACCAGGGCCATCCAGCTGGTCTGGAAGTTCTGAACCAGAGCTGAAGGCCCAGGTGAACTCCTAATTACCTGCTGAGTAAAACACAAATTTCAACAAGTTCAATTCAAGTTTTCTTTGTACAGAGCCGCATCACAATAACAATCGCCTCAAGGCACTTTATATTGTAAGGTAAACACCCTACAATAATAGACCGGACCCCCTATGAGCAAGCACTTTGGAGACACTGGTAAGGAAAAACTCTTAACAGGAAGAAACTTCTATCACGATTGGCTCAAGCAATTAAATAACACAACATAAATTTTCTCTTGCCTACATTGTACAGGGTGACTTTGCCTTCACATCTAAACAGTAAACGATTACAGTCAGGGATTAAGGAGAGATTCAGCAGCTCAGGAAATCCTCAGATCTGTGGAAGTGGCTCAGCATAGGGAAGAGAATCACAACTAACAATAGCTTTGGTAGAGTTGTAAAATTATTTTCTCTTGTATACTTTTCTTGCCTTGAAAGGCACTGCAAGGAAGCTCATCTTCAATTTTAAATGCAGAAATGTGCTCCAAATACAGACTTACCAAAATATCGCAAAGACAGCTGTGCTTAAACAAACATTTTGTGTGTATTTTCTGTGCCAAACATATCAAAAAGCACACCTGAACAGCTTGAATCTTGGACCCAGCTTCATGGTAAAGCCTCCTACACACTTTAGCAGTGAGTGAGGACAGTCGCTCACGGTAACTGCCCCTGAGCGTGAGCACTTCAAAACCTTCCATCAAGCGAGCTTCTTCTAGACATACGAAGAAAAGAGACTTTTACATGGAACTAAATGGCAAAAATCACACAGAAAGCTAATCAATGAATTTTAGGTTACCTTCTTGCATCGGGGGAAGCAGTTGGTCCACCAGAGCCTCTGACAAGCTCAGAGCTGTGTCCAGTCCCACAGTGGTCACACCAACAACCCTCTTCAAAGGTGATCGGTTAATGCCATCATTCATCCTGCTCATCACCCACTCAATGGTTCGATTGGCTGCAATGCTCATCCCAGCCTGAATCTCGTTCATTTTGTTTTTGGCAGGGATAATAATCTGAGAAAAGTTAGTTAAATCACTACATAAAATACTTCGACTTTGTAGCCCTGTTGTGACTTATAAGGATTTAAACATTACCTGCTCTGTGGATGACAGAATTGCAGAGAATGAAGACTCCAGCCAGTCGAGACTCTTGCAGGCAATATCATTTGCATAGGAAACTGGAAACATACCCGTGAATAGAGTGTGTTTATCCAAAAACCAACTTTGACCTGATGGTCAATGAAAAATGTCATTCCAGTCTCATTTCTAATGTAATCATTTGTATCCTGATGGTGCAATGTCAGGTTCACTTCAGGTTCAATTGCTTGTAAAACAAATATCTAATCAACCAATCACATGGCAGCAACTCAATAAATTAAAGGATGTAGGCAAGGTCGGTAGATCTGCTGAAGGTCAAACCCAGCATGACAGACTAAATTACTTTGAATTTGGCACGATGATAGTGTCTGACAGGCTGGTCTGAGTATGTAAGAAACTGCTGATCCACCGGGATGATCCCCACACAGCAGTGAATTAAAAAAAAGAATTAAAACAAACAAACAAACAAACAACTGGGGGTGAAAATGTCTAGTTAATGTCAGTGAATCTCCAGGCTGCCTTGAGCTGATAGGAAGGGGACAGTAACACAAATACCCACTTATTACAACCAAAATATGCAGAAGAGCATCTGAAATACACAAACCTTGGACCTTGAAGCATATGGGTTACAGCAATACTTAATAAAGTGGCAGTGAGTGTGTCTTAAAACATCTCAGCTCTTCAATTGTCAAGCTCCAATCCCAACTTTAGCTCAGCTCACGGTGTGAGAAAATCCGAATAAAAACGTTTTAAACATGTTCATAAAAACCCTTTGCATTGCAGAGGGATCTGGGATGCTGTAGTTGAGTGTTTACACCAGTTTCTGTACAGATTAATGTAGTAGAAAGATGGAGAAAACCAGCTGCTCTAATGTCATTTCCTACATCATTATGAAAGAGTCCTGACAGCTACTTACTCTGAGGCTCCAGTTTAACGATGACAGGTGTCGCTCTGTAACAGGCTGCTGTGCCTAAAGCTGTCACGCTGTTCTCAAGCACTTCACACGCAGACTTCAGGCCGGGATGCTTGGACTTTGTGCCCGTGTACAAGACCGACAGTCTGGCACAAGCCGAACGAACTACAGGCAGATTTGCCAGCCTGGCAGCTGCACTGGGTGATTTCTGCAAAAGAGACAGCAGCGAGTCAAAAAGTCAAGCTCGAAATCAGCTCTCGGTGCTTTCATTTCTTTCGCGTTTATATGCCCAATGAGCATTAAAAAATGGTGTTTGGTTAAAAGTATAGGACTAAGGGACTAGTGCTCGATTGTACTCACCTGGCTGTCGTTCACTGTCATGTTTTGTACACGTTGAGAAACAAGAACCAAAAAATTAAAATGTAAATCTTTCTCGGAAACTTCACATATTCAGTGTAAAGGCTAAAATGAAATAAAGCAACCAGGGCGAAAACCTCCGCTCAAATAGCCTGGGAGAGTCAATTAGCGGCCCACCTGTTCTTAACTCTCCTCGTAATCTCGCGTGATTTCAAAGTAAGAATGATTAGGGCACAAATTAACGGTCTGCTTAATTGTCATGGTCGAACTGGTACAAGATACATAAAGTGTGAGAATCAACCGCAAAGCTTTTAATTACTGTTGATAGAGGAATATTAAAGATGGTTTTCTTTAATGACCTCCGACCAGCATTAAAGGGCGCCGTTGCAATACATCACCTGCCCGAGGGACGACGCTGTGAGCAGGATTTGAACCTGCGCGGGGAACCCCCATTGGATTTCGAATCCAACGCCTTAACCACTCGGCCATCACAGCTGCACACGACCCTTATCCCAAATATTTGAAGAAGAAGAAGAATGCCAACAGGATTCAGCAGTAGCAGCATGTTCATACATAATTGTAATTATTAGCCAGTAATCATATTATGGGATTGCTTTAATCACCTCACACAGGCCTGCTGGCAAAATAAGAGGGCGAATTAAAGGCCTAAATATTGACAACTGCCTCCCAATAACATGTGAATATGAGAAGAATTGTGTATTTTTTTTCTTTACGTGTGAGCTGACAGAGACGCTTGTTTGATTATCGAGCTCTGGGGGGTTATTAGTTTTCCCGATGCGCCGCGGAATTAATGAGGGCAAACACCCAATTATGGATTAACGAGGCTTTCCGACGTGGTTGTTTCGCAGATCTGTATGCCTATATGGCGAAAAGCAGGCTGTTTTAAATAAACATTTAAGCAACGCAAATGTCGCGGCTGATTTACACCCACTGCCCGGAAAAAGCTTTATAACCGTGCCTAATTATAGGGAACGCAAGTTAATCACCGCGTGTGCTCCACTGGGACTGGTACTGTAAAGATGCTGGTAATGCGCACTCAGGTCTGTGTGCGCATACCGATGAGCTGAGGACAAAAAGGCGGTTTCCGTTAGAGGACGGTCAGAGTGATGATGTTTTGGCCCCCACAGAGGAGCACGCTCTGAGCCACGAGGTTCTGTCTGTGCTGCTGCTGCTGCTGTGGCTGGCTGCGGCAGACGCGTCTCCTGCACGCGACGTGCTCCGAAACCATCGTTTGGTTTTTTTTTCAGTCACCCCCCACTCCTAGGGAGGGAGTGTGTAGAGTGGTGGTGGGGGGGGGTGTCACAAGGTTTAGGAACGGTTCCTACCGCAAAAAATAAATAAATAAATAATAATACAATAAAAATAATAGGAGACACAGGAGAAGCACGTGGACTGGGTGGTCCTCAGCACACGGCTTTCACGTGGCTTATAGAGGAGAGCTGAGCCGCCACAACAGTCAGTCCGGTGCGGCAGCAGCAGGGATACAACATCAGCATCAGCATGGCTGTGGAGATGGAGCCCGCGGAGTAAGTGCGCTTTCTGTTTGCCTTTGTTTGTGTGCACAAAAAAGTGATCGGACTGTACCACCTGTTTGACTTTAAGAGAAAATAATGAGGTTTATCTGATGTCATGCACTCATCGCTTATTAGGTGACATATTTTTGCGTCCGTGTGTGGGTTCGTTGCTTATTTCTCATGTTAACTTGTAAAAATAAACCACGTAAACCGAGCCTTGCCAGTTTGTGTTCGAAACTGCGCTGTTGTTTGCTGTCCTGTCTGCTGTGAAACCTCCAGTATTATTGATATCCAGTTTAATGCGACCAGTGTGGTTAATTTGACACGTGAGGCTGCTCAAATGGTTGTAGTCGTGCTGTGTGTGTGTGTGTGTGTGTGCGTGTGAGGGACTGTTTTGCAGTCGGGGGCTGCTGCTTTCTCCACATGTGCCTGTTGATCTAAGATGCTCTCCACCCCCCTTGTAAGGGTGTGGGTGTGCTTTTTGTTGTTGTTGTTGTTGTTGTTGTTGGTTAGTCATGTAGGGAGTGTAGGAATTGACAACTGCAGGAATGTCAAATTCTGGTGTTGCTTAAGTTAATTTAGTACAAAAGCATTGGCTCGTGGAATCAGTGGGTGAGGTAATTTTAATCTGCAGGTGCCAATGGTGCACGTGAAACCGTAAAAATGAGCGTCCAGCAGAGAGGAAGATTAAAGGGGCACCTTGACTGTCAACTATATTGATTTGTGTAATATACTGGAATATTTATAATTAGAATTACTTGTATTCATTAGAGCGGATTTGTTACTTTTTGAGGCTTGTTGTATATTGTATTATTTTATTTAGTTTACTTAGTTAATGTTCTTACTGTCTTGGAGCAACTTTGACCACACAGTTTCCTCTGGGATTGATCAAATATTCTGATTCTGATTGTGGATAGGACAGCGTTATGTCCAGCAGGTGGCTCTAAAGTGGTACACAGTCCACGTGAGAAAGGGCTTTCGTGATGCGACCTTTCCTTTTAAGGTTGTGCCCCTGTGTGGCAGCATCCCAAATCACATATTGTTTCTGTTTGCCCTTTGTCTCCATAGTGTGATCCGCCTAATAATGCAGTACCTCAAGGAGAACAACCTCTACCGGACGCTGACCACATTACAGGAGGAAACCACCGTCTCCCTCAACACGGTGGAAAGCATCGAAAGCTTTATTGCAGATATAAACAAGGGCCACTGGGACTCAGTCCTGCTGGCCATTGAATCTCTCAAGTTGCCTGACAACATACTAATTGACCTTTATGAGCAGGTAAGTCTTTGGATGTTCATCTAATGCTTTCGTTGGCTTTATTTGTTTATTTTTAATTGATCACGTTCTCTTCAACAGGTTGTTATGGAGCTCATTGAAATGAGGGAGGTGGGCGCAGCTCGCTCGCTCCTCAGGCAAACCGACCCAATGATCATGTTGAAGCAGACGCAGCCAGAAAGGTACGGCCACCTGGAGAACCTGCTAACCTGCTCCTACTTTGACCCTCGTGAGGTAAGAAAGTAAAGTGCTCGGACAGCTGTGTCAGAGAGCACTTCATAGGTATAGCTCACATCCTTTCTTTCCCACTGCAGGCGTACCCAAAAGGAAGCAGTAAGGAGAAGCGGCGCAGAGCCATAGCTGAGGCTCTGGTGAGGGAGGTCAGCGTGGTGCCTCCCTCCCGCCTCATAGGACTCCTGGAACAAGTCAGTGTAAGTGCACCGATCGACATCCTTCTGAAAAACTCACTCTAATTACAGGCCAAGCAATACTTCTTAATCGATGGAGACAACGCTGTGCGATAGTTTGTCAAAAATACCAAACAAATGACCTCAGTATTGCAAGTGGTGCTGCTGTATATTTTTTATACAGCAGCACCACTTTAATTAAATTAAATTTAACCCTTCCAACTTTCCGACTGTCTTACACGAGCACAGAATTTCACTCCAGACAGTTTCGGTTAAATCCCAATAAAACATAACAGTCACTGGGCTGTTTGCTTTCCACAGTGAAATAAATCACACACACACACTTTTGTGTCTTCTGATCAGTAAAATGTAAAATATTGAAAAATGTATTAACGTTTTTAAAAAGTAATTGAAATCTGAAACAACTCTTTGAGAGATTTAAAGTTTAAAGGATGCAGGTTAGCTACAAAAACAACAACGAAAGAACAGTACACCAGTCGTAAAACAAGAGCAAGACCCTCATTTGTCTTTCTATTTTCTTTTACATTTTCTTTATCAGTTTTGTTCCTGACATGTTAACAAGCTCAGTTATATTCTTTAATTTGAGTGATTGAAGTGGCAACATAATAACGCTGAGCTCGTGAGTTTCTCAGTCATCAAACATATTCTGTACTGTACATCCACCTGTGCAAGATGCTATTTTTGTTAGGGAGCTGTTACAAAAGTGTTGCCAGTTAAACATTTCAAGCAACACCAAAGTTCTGAATGGCCTCCAATCACTTTCAGTTAACTTGTCTAATCCAGGAGGCTAATAACAGTCATGTTAAAAATAAGGGAAAAAACAAGAAAGAAACTGGACTTGAACATTATTTCAAACTGGGAAACTTGTGTTGTTGCTTCCAGAAGTTGCATTACATTATTGGACACAGCATAAAAATAAAAAAAATTAAGTTGGTAGTTCTTAGTATTCTTGATTTAATTGAGATTTTCACAGTTTTATTTTTTGTGCTGACTTTTGTTTCTCTGTGTTTCAGTCTATGAAACTACAGCATTATACAGATCACCTCTCCCCTGATATGACCATTGATACATGTACCAGCAAAGAGAAATATGTGGAGAAAGAGACCTTTCCAAACCAGCTGTACCGCCACATCAAGGTCTGTAATGGCTCTTGGAAAAGGATTTTATTTTGTAGCAGAGTGACCAAATGTATTTTAACAGCTAAATGATCCATTGGGGTGATTTATGACACTGTTATGTATTATACAGGAGTACTTTTTGTGTTTCCCTTATGTGGAGATATTCTAACATGTTATGATGTACTCAGTGATCATTTTTAGTTAGAATACTGTCTGATTTTCTCAGAATTCAGACTTTTTCCCAGAAAAAAAATAAAACATTAGTCCTAATCATTCATACCAAAGGCATTTTGGCATCACAGCATCATCAGATCTTTATGCTTGGTTTGTTTACAAAGATCACAGCAGCAATATATTATTTGGGCAACAAGCCTACAAACATTGTCCAAATATCCCTGAAAGAAGCAGGCTTACCTACTTGTCTACTCTGGCTACTCGGTTGTTAAACAACGTGTACTAACTGAAAGGGATCTTTCACTGAAAAACATTACAACGTACTGATTAAAAATGGAGAATGAAAATAAAATTAACACCTATAATTAAATTAATCGTTCAGGTCCTGTTAAAAAAAAGTGACAAGTGATTTGAGAAGCAGGCAGCAAAATGAATAAAAGGACACATTTGTATGATTGAATATATCATAACTGTACAAATTATTGTCCATCATTTGAAGGATAAAGAAGAGGTTGTTATTTCTTTATTTCCTTGGTTATTATCTCAACACACGCACACGCACGCACACTGCAAACTAATTACTTTGTACACCTGAAGGCACTTCATCTGGTCTCTGGCTGTGCTCTCATCACTTCTATCCAGATGGAGCAGCCTGAGTTGCTCATCCATGCTTTTACTCTGCCCAAGGTCATTAAGTGAGAATAGTCAGCCCACACAACAGCAGGCTATTGAAAAACTTTATGTCTCCGTGGAGTCTCCTAATATTAATTAGTGCTTTATTTCTTTGTCTGCGTGTGAATCTCGGGCTGCAACTCAAACAGGAAAGCATGTCTGCTGCGAGCGTTAATAAGCTTTTTCTGTGTGTGCAGTTTGGGCGGCGGTCGCACGTGGAATGTGCCCGTTTCTCACCCGATGGGAAGTATTTAATTACGGGGTCAGTAGACGGCTTTATTGAGGTCTGGAACTTCAACAGTGGAAAAATTAGCAAGGTGAATGTATTTCAAAACATGAAACTAAAAATACTGAGATTTATTAAACACATCACCTCCTGTGTAATACCACATTTTCCTAATTTTGTGTTTTTGTTGTTGAATGAATGAACTAGGATTTAAAGTATCAGGCCCAAGACAGCTTCATGATGATGGATGATGCTGTGCTGTGTATGTGCTTCAGTCAGGATACAGACCTACTGGCTACTGGAGCTCAGAATGGCAAAATAAAGGTTGGCTTGGTTCATACTTGTGTTCATACTTTCCAAATAAAATAACCAATAAACCATAAATCCATACGATTTATGAAAATATTTTTGACTTAATATTTTTTTTCTTTCGAAATGTGTGTGTGTGTTGTTGGGGAAGGTGTGGAAAATCCACAGCGGCTTGTGTGTGCGTAGGTTTGAGCATGCTCACAACAAAGGTGTGGCTTGTCTGGGCTTTTCCAAAGACGGCAGCCAGATCGTCAGCGCCTCCTTTGACCACACCATCAGGTGGGATTCGATATTGTCATGTTTCCTGTGTAGTGAAAACACTGCAGACTGCAGCTATTCCCCTTGCACAACATAGTGCAGAGAATTTGTGTGTGTGTTTATATTTTATTACATTATTAACATTACATGTAACATTGTTTGATTTATCCAAGAAGTTTAAATTTGCAGGGCTGACACTGGCTGTATTCACACAAGTAATAAATTTACACTTAAAAATATATTTGCATGTAGATTTTAAGTGGTTGATGTAGAGCCCTCCACACAAATAGCTTAAAATTACACTAATTTGCAAAGGAAAAAGAAAATCAGCTTTCATTAAACAAAACAAAACGACATTTAGAGACATAACAAAGGCATAGAGGAAACAATCTAAACTGAGAGCCTTGTGGCAAGAGTTGCCTCGTCTTCCGTGGGAGGCAAGCAAGAGGTCTGACTGCCCTCAGACATGATTCACAAAAGTTTTGAAGATGCACACATGGGCGTCAGTTCAGCAGGAGGAAAACAGCGCGCTCTTTCTACATCCCACAACTGATTAGCAAAAAACTGAAAAGTAGATTGGATATTTGGCAGTTTAAATCCTTTAATGCTTCCTAAACTGTCTGCTAGACCACATTTTAAATTGTGCCATCAGTGACTCAGCATCTCTGCCACTTTAGCTACAAAATCCATGTTTGGGGATCTACTTTCCCCCCAAAAGTCATAAAAAAACACTCAACTAAAAGTGCTAGATTCCAGTGAAAGGTGAAGGCAGTCAGTTACTGGCAGCATACGTCAGCAGTCGATGCCTGGCGTCACATGTTGTTCACATACATTGCACACCTGTAAATACGCAGTGCCTACAAAGCACAAAGATGTCTTCCTTTCACTCCCACCCTCACACACGCACTGAACCCCCCTCACCGTTGTGGAGCTGAATGTTATTTCTGACTGCTGGGGGTGTGGGCTGAGCCTCTCCGCAGTGTTGGAAGCACATGTGCTGTGTGGGTGTAGCCGAGGAACCATGTGCTCAGGCACAAAGCTGCAACGTGTTCCTCTGCTTGAAATTCCACACGCGGGGTGGATTGTTTACAAATGATATATCGTCCAGCAGGACAGGAAGCGAATCAATAGGCATTAGGAGTTTTGTCACGGTTTAAATAAATCTGCCCCCAGCCACACAGAGGAGCTAAAAATAGCGCATCAGCAGCTCAGTGGCACATTTCATCCGCTCGCCAGTAAAATCCCCTCTTTGAGTTGAAGAGGGGATTGTTAGAATGACTCAGCACTGCCTTTTTAATTATTTTCAGTGTCCTTTATCTCAATCAATTCCTCAACAATGTCATCTCCAGAGTCCACGAGCTGAAGTCAGGCAAGACGCTAAAGGAGTTAAATGGCCATTCATCATTCGTAAACGATGTGTTCTTCACTCAAGATGGATTTCACATCATCAGCGCCTCATCAGATGGCACTGTGAAGGTACAATTTGCATTAAGAGCGTGGAGCCACATCAGTCAACTCTACAAAGTCATTCAGATCTGTTCTGATTGGTATCATTACACGCTACAGCTGAGAAAGTGCAGAGCTACTCTAAAATGTGAGATTTCTTTCCTCGTGTGTTGTTTAGATTTGGAACATAAAATCCTGTGAGTGCATCCACACTTTTAAATGTCTGTCGAGGACGCCGGATGTGCCCGTCAACAACGTGATCCCTCTCCCCCAAAATCCAGAGCACTTTGTGGTTTGTAACCACTCCAACGCTGTGGTCGTCATGAGCATGCATGGCCAGGTGAGAGCAACTTGCAAAAAAAAATGTTTTCCATGACTAAGTTGCAATTGTCTTATTTGACTTACAGTGCAAAAATCAAATAGATGTTTGTAGCAGAATTACTAAAATCATATAACACCAATAGAAAAAAATCAGCTCATTAGATAATAAATAATCATTAGATAAGAAAATTACAGCCATTTTTGCCCCTCAGCCATAAAAGGCTGACTGGGTATTGTCATCACTCCACCAGAAGGGCAGGCAGCGTGGACACCCAAGTTTGTGACTGTGATAAATTGAGAACTAAGTGATGCAAGACTTTCAAATTGAGACCATAGTTGTAACTACTCGAAATTTTGCACGAGTTCTAATCTCAGTGACCTCTGACCTCAAGTCCGAGGTCAGGTTTAGTCAAAACCTTGTGAATGCGATGACCTCAGAACAAGGCGACATAGGATTGTGAAATCGATACCATCGGTGTGTCTACTAGGATGCTGAGAGGAACCACTGGCGGCCGCCAGTATTTTTATATCTTAGTTAACGTGCTGCTTGTCTGTGGAGACGTTGTCACCCTGCATTCTCTCTAATGGCCAGTGTGGGGCGGCTTAGTAAACACTTTCCTAATCCGTTTATGATCTTAGTTAGCAGTCTTTTTGAATACATCTAATTTTGTAATTTATGATACTTTTAACAGTAAAATATACTACAAAACAGCAGGTGATGGCTTACATACTCAATTGAAGACTTCAGAAAAGTAGTTTGCAACAAGTGAGTGACATCGCAAGTGACCAAATCCACTAGTCTATGACAGGAAATACAAGAAAAGCTCTCCAGTCTTTGTCAAAATGTAACAAAACCTGCATATCAGCTCCTTAAAAATGAATGAGCTCATTTGAATTAAAGTTAAAGTTTGATTGGCTCTAGGTTTAAAGTCCATGTAAAGTAAGGACAGTGGTATGTAATATTTGGAAAGAAGGCACACTGGTGTGCATTTCTCTAAAAATCAACCCCCCCCCCCCCAAATGGTTCATTTAACTGAAAAGCTAATGCATTTTGAAAGTTACTTAAGACAAATTGTTTATCTCAACCTTTTGTTGGTGTTTTAGTTTCACACTTGAATATATTTGTGGAAGCTTAACATCTCTCTCTCTCTCTCTCTCTCTCTCTCTCTCTTGCTCTCTCCAGACTGTGAAGACCTTCAGCTCAGACAGAAAAGGAGCAGACTTTGTGTGTTGCACCCTGTCACCCCGCGGGGAGTGGATTTACTGTGTGGGGGAGGACTTAGTGCTCCACTGCTTCAGCTATACAACAGGAAGGCTGGAGAAAACGCTGACTGTAAGCTCTGCTGCTAATATTCACTTATTATTCAAACTGTTTTTGCATCTTATGAAAATTTGGGCTGCTAGTGTTTTTCGTCTACACTCTAATAAGCTTCCATGTTAGGTTACAAAAAAAAAAGATTAGGCAGCTTGAAACTTTTATTCACTTACTGTAGAGTTTCTTACTCTTCAAAACATGCTTGACTGTATACTGTCAGCTGTTGGTCTCAACCAGTTATTTCAGTGTTTCTACTGTGATCTCCTTTATTACGGTAAAATATATCTGCACATCTTTGCCAATGCATCTTGTTGCAAGTTGTTAAAAAAATGTTTTCGCCTTTCTTGAGGTGTGACTAGCATTCAGCTCTGTTGCACATTACTTACTCCTCTTAATGCACATTTAGAGAAATGGATTTTCAAAACCAATCTAAAGGTGAACGCTGGCCAGGTGTAAGAAATCGTCATGTGGTGGCTCTTTGTTGGCTAAACTTTAATGGTGTTCCTAGGCACTCCACTAGAGGAAAAAACCATTACACATCCATATCAATCACAGTCTAACACAAAATCGTACCTTAATACACAAAATCTCTGTTAGTTTCCAACCAGACTTGGCACGCTGTTGTCTAGAAATCACCTATTGATGTGTAAAATTACCCATCTGTAGCATCAAAGTGACATTATATTACTGTAAATAATTTCCAGGATCTTCACAGCAGTTTTTTTTTTTTTTTTTTTTCATTTTTTTCTTTTTTTATTTTTTTTATTTTTTTTTTTTTATTTTTTTATTTTTTAAAATTAAAATATTTTTTTTATTTTTTTTTTTGTTTATTTGTTAGATT
>VURO01020336.1:0-16910 GCA_015108175.1 Pelvicachromis taeniatus
TATATATAAAACCAATGACACATCACAACACTATTAGTGCAATTGTTAAACTCAGGTTTACTGATAACAGTATCAAACGTATATGTGATTCATTACTTTGATGGATACAGAGAAAGTATTCTGTTTTATAATGCGTACATTGTCTTTATTAACAGTTACAAAGTAGAAACGCAAATAACACTTAGTAAAAACATACCATGACTGTAAGTGAACTGTACAAAGTTGTAGTTTTTGGCGTTATTCTTCACAATAACAATAAAAATCGACACCTACTTCTGATTTTCTGGAGAATCTGCTTCAGACAGCTGGGGTGCCCATGCCTTTCTTGTTGCTCCAAAGTCGGGGTTGGATAGAGTCCTCCTCGGGGAATGTTGGTGCTGCTGCCCCCGCGGTTATAGCTAGCCAGCCCGCTGCTGCTGCAGCTGCTGCCGGAGGCCGTGGACGCCGACCTTCTCCCAGGACTCGCTTGAGGCCAGTCTGCTTCCATGATCTCGTCCTCGGGTTCAAAACCCGGGTTATCCCGGCTCCACGCCTGTCGCGACGGTGGGGACGGGGTGCCTATGACTCCACCGAGACCTAGGTCTTGATGCTGGATGTTCTCCATCTCTATCCCTTCACTTGAGTCGAGTTTGTGCGCCGACCTGCCAGCCTGGCTCTGAGGCAGCTGCTGGGGTCTGACTCGAAACGAACTCATGGTCCAGCTATTATTATTATGTATGTATTTTATTATTATTATCTGGTGCGGGGCATGCGAAAAAGCTAAATGTTACCCATAAACAGCAGCGGCTAAAGCTTTCAGAGGTGACTAACTAAACTGTTAAACGCGTAAAAAAAAAAAAGTAGTCAATAACCAATTAAATGAGTTGAATACACATAACATTGCCGTGTGTGTAAAAGTCACGGTAAAGAAACCTCAGTAACGATGTCCCGCTCCTCATAGCTAACTGCAGTAGTTTCCACACTCAGCAAACCGTTAGAAACTTCCCGAAAAGTCCCGTGAAAAAGCGACGTCCTCCGTTTCAAAGCGATGCCTTTAAAGCGGTTAAAGTTGTTAGATAAACAGCTATTTGCGTTGAATTGTCCGCCGCATTAAAATGCTGTGTTTACGTGAAAAAAACAGAAGATAGTTTTCTTATCCCGGGACAGCCATCTTGTTCTTGTTACTCTTCTCCCAAAAAACTTGGGTTGGACTCGGGTTACAGTATAAGTCATGGCGTCGCAGTAAAGGATGGAAAATACCACAAGGGAATTTTTTTTTTTTTAATGAAATTGATTAAGGATAAGCGGATGAGAATGGATGGATGGATGGATTTTTTTTATCCCAAATGTCTTAAAACTTAACGCGATTTAACTGTTTGGGTTGACAGTGTGTAAAAGCTAGAAGGTGTATGCTTGTTTTTAATTAGTAAAACCCATATTTGAAAAAAGTTGTAATTTTATTTGAAAACTTTCTTTTTAGCTTTCTTTTAACGACCAGTAAACCTTACACTTACTGAAAATGCAATACAGGTTTTATTTATAAAGTTACACAACCTCTGCGTGTTTGGGTCTGTGGTTGCTATGGCAACAAGGCACTCGGCTAAGAGGAGTGTACTGACAGGAAGTCAGAAATTTCAGTACTCCTCATTGCAAAACTACAACAACAAAAAGCCCGTCAAAATCAGCCGGAACTATCTGTCGCATTTTAGGGTAGATTTTCCTCTTTTTTTTTTTTTTTTTTTTTTTTTTTTTTTTTTTTTTTTTAGTGCGTGTGATAGTATATCGATAGTAATCATAAAAGAGAAAGCCAAATATTTTGATAAAAATGTGTTAAAGTTCTCACTGTCAGCTGGGGTCACGTTCACGCACACTTCATGTAGAAAAAATATCGTGAAAAATATGTCTCAAATAAAAGTATCTGGAAAAAACAGAGGGGGGAGCAGCAGAATACATTATTCAATACATATTAGTTATTTATAACCATGATGTAAGTTAAACAACGTCAAAAGAGTTCAGTAATTGTGTTCAGTTAGGTAATGTTGTTAACCTACTGTCTAGTCTCCATTCTGTTAGCTACTATATAATTTAATTTGTATTATTTGTTTTCACATGTCCAAATATTTTGTAGAAAAATTAGACCTATGTTAAATACCCTGTCACTCTTCTTTCTTTTTGCACATTTCACATTTCAAAAGGGTTAAACTTGTTTAAGAGACCCAGCCTATTAATTTATGTCTTCTGTTTTTGGTCTATATATATTTTTTTCTTATTTGAGTTACCCTGCTACGTTCTGATGTGCTCAACACAGGACATTCTGACCTTTCCTATGATATCTAATGTTTTGGGTGGTCTGTTTTGGCTCCAAAGAGGAGGAAATCACAGAAATAACTGAAATATGTTTTTTTTTTCCTCAGGTCTTAGAAGGTTAACAAAATACAACTTTTGCTGTTTTCTTTTGTGTCTTTCCAGTACTCTGGTAAGCCATGATAATGGAAGTGTTAGGTGTATAACGCACCAATGATCAGACTCTGACTTTCTATGCACTATACGTCCTAAATTAAAAAGAAAGATGTATGCTGATACTTACAAAGAGATTACAGCTATTTCAAATTTACAAGTCACCCACCTTATATCTTAAATAAGATAATTATTTCTACTTTAACTTTGATATATTTTTAAATATTTTAAATATTGTAAACACCAAATTGTTTTTAGGAAACATTGTAAAAGTATTAAATGAAGCTTTTTTTCTTTTTACATCAGTGACAGAACACATATATCAACCACCAAGCAACCAACATTCATTATTTTTAACTTTTCCCTACATTTGTAGGTTTTTAAGCTTCCTTCCTTCCTTCCTTCCTTCCTTCCTTCCTTCCTTCCTTCCTTCCTTCCTTCCTTCCTTCCCAACAAAGCAATAAAATGTTCCAAAGTAGCAGGTATTAAGCCTGTTTGACCACATGGTGGTGCTTAATATCCACTTTTAGGAAACCCAGAAATCATGCTTGACTGTATCATCAGTTAAAATAACTTCACTTTTAGTGTTCTTTTAGTGCGTTCTTTTGCTGTCTCCAATTCATCTGAAAACAGAGAAACATACAGTAAACATATTTCAGCAGACCATTCAGTGCAGACAATTCAAAATAAACTGCCAACGTTTGATCAACGTAATCCTGCCCCAGTGTACTGGAAAAAACAGTATGTCATTTTTCGAATGATAGAAATGTGTTTCTGCTATAGTTGTGATCATTATGGGTTGCGCAACAGTTTCTTTTTTAGGGTACATTTGATTATGAGTAATTAAGAAGGCCTGTAACTGGTATTATGAGCCTATGGTCTACATAGTTTAAAATAACTCTGACACAAAACTTCCATCAAATGCATTGCAACAGTTTTACAGTTATCCTAACAGAAAAAAGTGCAGGGTCCCTCTAGCACAATTTTCAACCCCAATCCAAGATAACCCCAGCAATCATGAGGCTTACATATGATGTTGTTCACCATTAAACGAAAGAGCAAAACAAAACAAAACGGGTTGAGCAGTTTGGAGATGAAGTTAGAGAGGCAAGGCTGCGATGATTCAGATATATATGCAGAGGAACGATAGTGGATATGCTGGACAAAGGATTGTTGAATATGGAGCTGCCGGGCAGGAGGAAAAGAGGAAACCGCAAAGATTCATGGCTGTAATGGAGTACATGCAGAGGGTTGGTGCAACAGAAGAAGAAGTTAGAGGCAAATGATCCCCTGAGGCAACCCCTAAAGGAAGCAGCTGAAGAAGAAGGAGAAGTTAAAACTGGTGTGTAATTAGATTTTTACAAAAAGGATGCTTTGTAATCACAGAATTATGGGTTTAATATGCACGTTTATACAATATAATAGTATATGCTATTACAGACAATTACGCATATATCAACATAGACACTGGAGCACAAATTGTTTCGACAAGACGACATCAAAGCATCGCAAATACTTCAATGCAGGGATATTAATTAAAGAGTTTAAAAACACGCCTGTCTGTGAGAACTGTTTCAGTGATGCTCCACACGTTTGCGGATAGTTTTGTAGGGGCGTGGTTATTTATCGACGTCACTCTCTTTGTTGCCCAGTGTAATCAGTCCATTGGCTGAATGTGTGTAATGGGGGTTCCTAGCCCCAGATTGCAGGGGTACAACAATAAATCGAAGCTATCGCTTTAAATCTTCAATCTCTGGTACAGCAGAGATCATAAACTGTCAGTGAGAGCAGCGTGGGAAATCGCGCAGTATCTCATTTGGGATTTTCTGTAATCCAGAACCCTTTATAATCGGTTACTCATAATTATTTATTGCAAACCATTCTGTCTACATAGATAGGTCTTTCACAAGGTAAGTTAGCCTTTCTCTAAGCTAATGGTTACAGCATCAGCTACCCTAATGTTAGCTGCATTGTGTAGTTAAGCTGCGACTATTCGAGTCGATTACAGCCATTAATGTTTCAGAGTTGGCGACTAAAATGTGTCGTTATTGTACAAATAGTCAGCTTTAGCTGTGTGGTTAGACGTTTTAACTCTGAATCAAGTTAGTTAAATTGATCTTCCTTTGTTGTCTCTGAGAGCTAGCATTAGCACTTAACTTGTTTCATTGATAATCGCTCGACACTCAGGCGTTGGCTAACAGAAGTTTGGGGGAGCTTTAGCTTACTTGGGCGATTTTTATAGTTAATTTCTATAAGAAGGAGTGGATAGTATCAGTAGTAGAACCTCTCTGTTGGTTAAGTACAATAGCCAATGCTGTAGCCATTGCTAACGCTGGGTTAAACATCAGGTCGGCTTGATTTACCCCAGCTCTGCCTTCAAACAGCGTGCTAGTTGTATGTATGTGTGGATGTAACGCGTATTCAGTCGTGTATTTTCCAGGGTTGCGTGTAAATTCAATATTCTCACTGTCTGAACGAGTGTTCACTGCCGAAGGAAAAAACGACGACGCCACAAGTCAACTAGCTCTGGTGCTAGCCAGCTAGCAGTGTCGCAGGCTCTGAGTTTCGATTCAGTTTGCTGGGCTCTTGTTAGCAGTTTACGATGACAGCAAAGAGGCCGGTACTGGCATTCACATTTATTCAGTCCACCATATAACGTGTTCCGTTAACGCTGGCTGACAGTGAAGGTGCACAGTGCTTCTGAAACTTCTAGAACTGGCACACATACGGTGCTGTTTTTGGATCCGTCTGGTTAGATGTCAGTAAACGTGCGATAAACGTGAAAGATGACAAAATGTGGTTAGACGAAAGGCCTCTTATAGCAGGCCACTTATCTACAAAGGGTTACGCAGATATAACACATGGACGTGATGTATAGTTGTGCAACGGGTTTTAGCGGTAGTTTCGCTGGCTTTCTCCACTCCCTAACCAGAGCACCTGCACTGGTAGCTTCCCCTTTTTAATCATCAGCTGGTTTCCCTCTTTGTCTCATTGGATAGACGTGATGGCGCAGTTGAATGTCGGCTAGTGTATTAGCCAGCTAAACAGTCGGATGTCTTGCTTCTGGTATGGAGTTAATGTTTTGGTTTTAATAAACGTGGGCCTAGACGCCGAAAACGAAATTCTTTTATAGTAAAGAGGAGGATTGTACTTCCTGTACTTGCTGCTCAGATACATCCATGTTTACCTCAGGCACTGCAACTGCGTGTGCTTAACGTGGACTTCCTTAAAATGGCCTGACCGCAAACAATGTACGATGCGCTTTAACTGACTCGGAACTTCATTTTTTTTTTGTCCGTCACCCAGTTGCCATTCTATTATGGATGCCTAGTTAAAGCCATTTCTGTAAAATGCAAATGTAATCCTAGCAGAGGAATGTTGAGTGTTGCTAAAAATATATATATATATGGCCGTTTTTTTAGATTATATGTGCGTGGTGTTGTTAATTGTGTTGAGTTATGCATACCAGTAATACTAGTAACATCAGCATCTGAAACCGCGACCGCAAAAAAGTGTTACTGGGTAGTCTGTCCAGGATGTTTTTAACAAACTAAATATTTTCACTTTTGCTAATGTGGTTTAGGTATGCGTAAACCCCAAGTGATTGTTTAAATGCATGCTCTTCACATATAACTAAATCTTGGTCGTTTTTTGTTTTGCTTTTTTTCCCTTTCAGCACTTAATATTGTTTACCAAAGAAATGGTGATGGAGAAGCCAAGTCCCCTGCTTGTAGGGCGGGAGTTTGTGAGGCAGTATTACACACTCTTAAACAAGGCACCAGATTTTCTGCACAGGTAATTACAAAATTTTACATGACTGTCTATTTGATGGTAAATTTGTGCATGGTTAATGGGGATTTTTAACTTTAACCTTGTTGTGATTAGGTTTTATGGTAGGAATTCTTCCTATGTTCATGGAGGACTCGACCCAAGTGGAAAGTTGGCAGAAGCAGTGTATGGGCAAGCGGTATGTACTGTAGCCCCAGTTCATTAATGGGGTAATACTTCACTTAATTGTAGTGAAATGTTGTTTTAATGGAACTGAATCATTTTAAATGAATCACTGTCTGCAAAGAATATATGTACAGGGAAATGAAGAAACAAAGATACCTTTGGCAATTTAATAATACTAAAAATGTAAAAGTGCTGTTTTGCATCCTAAGCTGATGTATACTTATAAAAGTAAAACGCACTGGGTAATTACTGTTGATTTTTACTCTGCCAAATTTAGTCTATTGAATTACTCAATTAGTCAATTGAGTCTAGAAGTAAGATTCATATTTTGTGACATGTTCCTTCATTTTATTTTATTTTTCTTCTGCATATTTTAGGAAATCCACAAGAAGGTCATGTCACTGCAGTTTAGTGAATGCCACACAAAGATCAGGCACGTGGATGCTCATGCCACACTGAGCGATGGAGTGGTGGTACAAGTCCTCGGAGAACTGTCGAACAATGGTCAACCCATGAGGAAGTTCATGCAAACGTTTGTGCTTGCTCCAGAGGTGAGTGCTTCTACCTCTTAGTGCTCCCCACATTACTCAAGGTGGCCTCACAATAAAGGGAATAACTACCATGACCTGGATGACTGAATATCTACAAAGACTAATAAATTAATAATAAAATCTTTGTAAGTTCATTTCCTGTGACTATTATGGCATAGCATACCTGTAACTATAAATTCTGAACCTGTCAATTTGCTTAAAGTAAGCTGGTAAATGGAATACCCACATTCACTGTCTTTTTTCCTAGTGTTATGTTAGTAAGTAACAGTGTTTAGAACTTAAATAAAACAATAAGAGAGAAGTTGCTTGTTTTTACAGTTGCAACACTGAGATGTGGTGCTTTTCATTATGCTGATTCATGTTTATTGCATCCTCTCTGACCCATGACCCAGAAATTATTGCCCACTCTTCAATAACGAAGAGTCTTTGACCCATTAAATGCACTTTTGGGTTTGAGGAAATAGACGTGTAGCTCCGAGTGAGGTAACACTAGTGTGCCCTATGCTTCTTTTATTGAGTGGAATGGGTTTAAAAATGTAGGACCGTAATAGGTGACCTTCTACTGGCTCTTATGAGGGTACCTGAGGCATTTACGGTACCACGTTTGTCTGTTTGCATAGTTAACAGATGAAAATCCAGAGTGAAGGATTATGGGTATGCAGCCTGTGAAGACTCACTTATGTGCGGATCTCCAAACAATCAGCAATGTGAAGCTTTAGTTTTGTAGGCCTATTGGAGAATTTCCTGTCTGTGAAAGATGCAGCAAGGTTTCAGAACACCTAATAAAGGGATCCTGTGGACATTTGTACCATTTGACTTGACAGGTGTGCAGCCTGTCATAAGTAACAAAGTAACTGAGCAAACACAAGGATTTCTGATAGAAAGCTTCAGTTCCTGTTTCTCAGCATCTTTTTCTTACATTTCTCTCACATTCTCAGTGGTAGGAGATGAGATATAAAACATGAGTTTGGGATGCAAGTGAAGGAATCGAGGAGACATTGTGGTAGCTGAAAGCACTCCCTGTGTGTTGTTGCTACAGCAACAGTATGATGCAAGGTTGTGGAAGCAAATTATCAGGGCTACACAAGACCAGCCTAATTGAAAAGATCTGCGTGAAATTATTACTGTAACACAGGCTGTTTGAAAGTGTATAAATATTAAATAGTTTATTTTTTTCATGTTCTTAGGGTTCAGTGGCCAACAAGTTCTACGTCCACAATGACATCTTCTGTTATGAGGATGAGGTTTTTGGAGACTCCGAAGCTGAGCTTGATGAGGGTGAGATTTCCATGAGTGACTTTTGTTTTGTTTTTATTTTTAATTAAACTAGTAAGTTTTAAGTAAATCATTATTATTATTTTATAGTGAGGGTGCTTATTTAGACTATTTTGCTTCCTCAGAATCAGAGGAGGAGGTTGAAGAGGAGCCAGAGGAGAGGCAGCCTTCCCCAGAGCCACTTCAGGAAAGCCCAAACAGCAGCACCTATTATGAACCTCACCCCGTCAGGTATGCAGAACTTGATTATAACTCTGAGCAATCAAATGTAAGATGAAGGTCTTTCAAATATAAGCTATCTGTGGAGGTGACACATTTGTTTCATGTTTCCTTATTTGTGGTCTGCAGCAATGGAGTTGAGGAGCCCATGGAAGAACCAGCTCCAGAGCCGGAGGCCGAACCTGAACCGGAGCCCAAGGTAGAGGAGACGAAGCCTGAAGTCGAGGAGAAGGTTCTGGAAGAGATGGAGGAGAAGGCACCCTCACCAGTCCCTGTGGAGTCTCCACCAAACACCCTGGAGCCTCCCAAGGTGAGGAAAATAACTTCTCAGTGGTTTTCATTTATATTACAAGAGGCAATACAGGTTCATTGAATCTAAAGTGACCCGTTTAACATTTTGAAGAATAATAGCTCTACTTTGATCAAGTTTTAAAACCAGAAGAAAAACAATGCGTTTTGTAATGGTAAGATGCACAGAGCAGGACAATGCAGAGTCCGCTTTGCACTAATGCACTCTAATCAAAGTTACACACATTAATATGACAGTGTGGCTGTTGAGCATTATCAGTGTAGCCCTAATGATGCGTTACTGTACTCCTAACAGCCTTTCTCCTGGGCCTTGGTGACCAGTAAAAACCTGCCTCCTTCTGGCACAGTCACCTCTTCTGGAATATCACCCCATGTTGTTAAGGCTCCAAGCTCACAGGTAAATAACTACTACTAATTCATTAACTTAAAAACCAAGAGAGCTTGTTGTAAATTAAACCTTATTAATGAGGTACTGTGGGTGCCCCACTCATAGGTGTAGGCCCTTCCTAGGAGTGTTCACTTCAAACATGCATTACATTGAATGTTTGTGGTGAAGAAGAGCAGTAGATTTGGTACATGTGTGTCAATGACCTCTGCTCATGAAAAAGGATACGAACACATGTTTGGACTTTTCAGATTGGATGCAGCAAACAAAATAAAATTATCATTAAATTATCATTTGGAACCAGACACATACAGTTTACTCAAGGAAAGATGGAGGAAAGTCTCCAATTCTATAAAACCTGAATCTACCGCTTAAATGCTACCAACCAATATGTTGAACAACAAGTAAAAAGGAAAAAGTCTATCAGGAAAAGATCTAAATTAAATAATTAAATATGTGTCAAATATTACAGCCCCAGCACAAAAGGACCGATTTCACCTGATCCTAGATAAAGCTGTGATGATTTTAATTTCTCATTTGCCTTGTTTAGCCCAGAGCCGATGCAAAGCCAGAGACACAGACGGCACCTCTTCGTCCCAGAGACCAGCGCACTCGCGAAAGACCAACCTTCACTCCGCGGGGTCCCAGATCTGGTAATGCTAACCTCCTCAGATTAAAGATTCCTCAGTTTTGTTTTGTTTTTAAAATCTGATTTATTTATATGAGTTGAATGTCTGTGTTGCTGTTAGATGGCGTTGCATCTTCAGACTCTCAAACAGGAAAACAGCACTTAAGTTTTGTGAACAAAGGTAAATATTACGGTTTATAGCACGTATTTTATTTCTTCCTGAGTTGTTCTTTGGCTGCTACACAATGTTGATCCGATGTGATTCTACATATTTGTTGCCTGTTTTTCTGACTTGCAGGTAGCAGGGGCGATTCAGAGTCTGGTGACGTGGATACCAGGCGGATCGTTCGGTACCCTGACAGTCACCAGCTTTTTGTTGGCAATCTTCCACATGACATTGATGAAAACGAGCTCAAAGAGTTTTTTATGTGTATGCTTTTTATTTTAAATATATTTATTTTCTGCCACATCATTCATAAATAAATAAATACATAAATTTGATAAATGGTTTTTGTCCCCTGATCTTTCAGCATATGGAACTGTGGTGGAACTGCGAATCAACACCAAGGGTGTTGGCGGGAAGTTGCCCAACTTTGGATTTGTGGTCTTTGACGATTCGGAGCCTGTGCAGAGAATCCTGGGGGCCAAGGTAGAAGGGGCATGTATCAACATTTCATTACCCACTTTGTTTCATTTGGTGGTGGTTTTTGGTGATACGCATTGCTACATTTCATTTAATGCTACAGTTCACCTATGTGCTCAGTTTGAATAAACATAAGTCATTGTTTTCTGTGATATTTGTTTGCATCTCTTGTCCTGTCAGTCACATATTGACATTGAGATTTTAAAAATGCAAAGAGGAAAGCAAGATGATACGGTCAACTTGCTATCATGTCTCTGCGCAGCGTAAGGAAACAAAACGTGTCCAATCCTGAAGCTGCGGCATCCAACACATGTTTGTTTTTGTTTTCTCTGTGAATCCATGATGAGACGATAAGCAGATGTTTTACTGCAATTCCCTGAAGTCTCTGCTTATGCCTACTTTATGCCTTATGCCTGCTCACAGCCCACTGAAAAATGAAAAATTTGGGGATCACTGTAACAAAATGTCTGCACGCCACCAAGCCCAGTCATAAGATTTTTGATGCCTCTTTGCCAAAATTGAAATTCAAGTTAAAGAGTGGCCATTTTTACACAGTGGAGAAGATCCAGCACACACAGCAGATGCATAAGTGCAGGTGTAAAGAATCACATTTTCAGACATGGCTAGCAGTCCTGCAGACATGCGCCACAATAGTCCTTTGTATGCAGTGGGGAAAAGATTTTGCTCTTTGAGAATGGGGTCATCAGTGTCGCCCACGAGACAAAGTACAATCCAGAAAATTGCATTCAATATCTAAACTGACACCATTACTCTGTAGCAGGTAATAGTGGGGTTTTATTGGTCAGTGAGCTGGTATGGGTAAACTGTAAAAACACACAATTCATGTTGGCAGCAATGTCAATCTCACCTGTGTCGTTTCACTTTGGGTCGATGCCACCTGAATGAAACAGACCTGGAGAGTAATGCTTAAACAGTCTGGGAGAAAGGAGCAAGGTGAAACACCAGGGAAATGACCATGCCCTTTTTAAATTTTCCCTGCAGCCCATCATGTTTCGAGGCGAGGTTCGTCTGAACGTGGAGGAGAAGAAGACGAGAGCAGTGCGTGAACGAGAGACCCGCGGGGGAGACGAACGTCGGGACATGAGGCGCAACGATCGGGGTGCTGGAGGTTCACGAGGTGTCGTAGGAAGCGGGATGATGCGTGACGGAAGGGGACCGCCGCCTCGAGGTGGCATGGCCCCCAAACCCGGCATGGGCTCTGGAAGAGGCTCCAGTGGCCAAGGAGAGGGCCGCTTCACAACTCCTCGCCGCTGAGAAGAGCACCCCTCCCCCCTTCAAGTGTGGAAGTAGTATCGTGTTCTTCATCTTCAACCGTTCTCGTTAACGAAAAGAAATCTTCATGTATAAAAGTATATATTTGTTTTGGTTTTGTTTTTTTTTTGTTAAATTTTTTTTTTTTTTTGGTTTTTTGTTCCCTCTTTGCTTTGGAATGTGACACAGCCTGTCAACCATTTGTTAATGAAATAGACAAAAACAAAATAAGCAAACAAAAAAATGTCGCTTATTAGTTGTGAGCTGAGCATCCTTTTCAGGTTTCTCAAGAATTCGCAGACTTTAATTTGTAAATTTGCGAGGAGGAGAAGAAGAAGAAGAAGAAGAAGAAGAAGGAAGAAAAAAAAGGCAAACCAACCAGGAGTAATCTGCCACATTAGGAGGGACTGATGAGACTTAACCACAATAATACAGCCCATCAAAAGAGATTATATATGCCTTGACTTAACTGGGGCGCTGCTTCAAGAAATCCCCTCTATTGCACATTTTATATGGTATGGTGTTCTGCCCGTCACAGGTCGAGAAGAGTGAGATGCAAAGTTCTGTGCAGATCCTGGGGGAAAGCTTGCCTTTTCCTTTTTTCCTTTTTTGAGAGACCACTGCTTCAAAATTGCATAATGCTCTCATCAATATGCACTAATGGGTACTTTTGTCATCTTCTGTTGACATCCATGCTCGGAACGCAGCTGGAGAGACCTGTTTTGTCTCAAAGCGATACGACTTAACCGGGGCAGGCCTCACTCGCAGCCCGTCGGCTGTGACCAATGTACTTTTCACACTTTTGACCCAAAACAACCTTTCAATTACTGCTGGATGGACAAGATAAGCAAATCTACATGACACTTTTCTCTCATTTATGAATCAAAAAAAAAAATCCTCTAATCCTGGACTTTCACCAAATGAGTGAGGAGACAAAGGATAAATGAGAAACAAAGCTGAACAATAGAGTGATAATGATGGTGGCTTGCTCTTGTTTCTTTATTTTTTTTTATTTCTTTTTTTCCCTTTTGAATTTGAGTTTTTAGTTTTCTTTCTTTTTTTTTTTCTTTTTTTTTTAAGTCCTGCCAGCTAGACTGCGAAACTGGGATGGCCAACACCTCTCTCCCTCTTCCCTCCCTTCCTGTCTTAAGTGCGGAGTAATCGAATAAATGTACAGCAAAAATCCTAGTTTACTGTATGTTTCGCTTTTTCTGTGTATATTCATTTCTCTCTCGACTTGATAAAAGCATGATGGTGCCTTCTCTTTCACCTTTTCCAGTCTTACTAAAGCTAAAAGTGGTTTGGGGCTGCTACACAGCTGCTCTTTTCTTTTTTTGAACTGGTATCTGCTGAGAGCAGATTTAAAAAAAAAAAAAAAAAAAAATACTTGCAGTATTCATAGTATTTGTTTTTCAGGTGCATATTTCATTTTCCATACTGTTTTATTACTACAGATAATCTGCTGTGAGTTTTGTACATTTGTTGTAATTGTGTGTCGTGGGTTTTGTAGAGACAATAGGTGCCTCATGCTCTGTTTTGTTAAACAGTAAAGAGGTGCAGCCCCACATGTGAAGAACTTCACCCTCCAAAAAAAAAAGAAGCAAAAGGTACATTAAAGATGGTGGCAGTGAATTCTTGGTGTTTTGGTTTAACAGGTCATAGCGCCGCACGACCACGAGTACATTGAACTGAAGCGTCGGTGATGTCTCAGAATAAAATTCAGACTCTGGCCGTAGTTCTGATCGACTCATGGCAGCAATCAGGTTGATCCCTGGACTCACAAGTTGTCAGACTGTTGTTTTATTTTTTTTTTCCTCAGCAACAATTTTTGTAAAGATCTGTATGCGTGGGGCTCGTCGGTCCCCTCCAGCCTACAGACGAGCAAATAACTGCACTCACTTTTCTAGCGTTAAAACATTTGTATTTTCATATGCTGATTATTCACTGTGCATATTTTATTGAGTTATCTGAATGCCATACATGTCAGCTCCTCCTTGTCCATTAGCATGTTTTTTTTGTTTGTTTTTTTTTCCTTCTTCTTTTCTGTTACCACTCGGTAAGGGAGGGAAGACCTTTTAGTTTCAGCTGGAAAGGAAAACGTGTTTTACTTGGTTTTTTTCTTTTATCTTGCACTGAAACGGGAAGTAAAATGATGATGTAGCATTTTTCTTGACAAATATACTAATGAGGTCTTCCTTGTCTGGTGGTATTGCACTATTTCCAACATTTCTGGAACAATTTCGTAAGTCTCAACACAAACAACCTCCAAATTTCTCATTTGGCTACGCAAAAGAAATTGTTCCTTGTAATTAGTGTGAAATGTCTCATTCTCACACGCAGTTGAAACAAGACGTCATAAACAAGCATGATATATTCAAGGTAGATTTTCACGGTAATGCTTGGTGATTTTGTGGTATAATATTTTCAGATAGCTTTTAAACTTCAACTTTTGACCTTACATTGCAGAAAAATGACAGCTCTTTGGTCCTCGAGTGCCTCAACCCACCCCCCCCTCCCCACCAAATCTCTATTTGTCAGGTAATTGCTTAATGGGGGCACTTAACTGCAATCAGACTTTTTACAGCGGTCAATGAAGAGAGTGGTGAAGGAGAGCCATCATGCTTTCAAACCGATCTTGTACTTTCTCCATGTCAGTGGTGGTAAAATGTTTGAGGGTAGAAATTTACAGATGGGTAATTCTTTTCTTGCTGACGTCTTCAACGACTGATCCCCCTCGAAACTTTAAAGGATCCTCGAAAAGAATAAGGAAGCAAAAAAAGTGTTAATTTATTTTTCTGTGATTTAAAAGTGCAGTTAATGGATCCTCATTGTAAATCATTCCAGTACTTTTTTTTTTTCTTTTTTGAGTGGAAATAGAAGTATCTTCTTGGCTTTAGCAGGTGTGGTAAACATTTGGCTGCCATCTTCCTTTTACTGTGTTTACCCTTGTTGCTATTACAAAACTGTTGCAGGTGGAGACTTTTTTTAAGTTTAGGTCTTTCTTTTATTTCTTTCTTCCTTTCCATTTTGAATGTGTTGGACTTAACATACAATAAACTACTGATAACATCACCGCTCATACCGTTTGTCATGTTTGCCGGAGACTCCCCTTATAGGCCGTGTAAAGTTTAAGCCTCCAAACACGCACACACTGGGTTCAATATAACCCAGGTATGTGGAGGAAAAGAGAGACTACCTGTGAAGTTTCTTGCAAAGTTGCTTCTCAAAATAGCCTTAAAAGGTGTCAGAAAGTCTTCAGCTTGGTCATACAATCTCTGTTCCAGTTTTCTCTTGTTAGCTTCTGTAAGTTGTTGATGGCTGTCAGCAAACATTTGTAAACTCTGTAACACTGGAGTTGTTAAATGCACTCATACTTCAGTTTCCTGCCCCTTAATTCTAATACTAGAACTGATTAGTTCTAATACTAGGATTGTTATAATTATATTACAGTCTCTGGCTACTTTATTGTTGGTGCAGATATTTACTCAGCCAGTCACATGGCAGCAACTCAGTGCATTTAGACATGACCTGTGGAAGCTCACACCGAGCATCAGAAAGACGAAGAATGGTAATTTAACTGACTTTAACCGTGGCATGGTTGTTGGTGCCAGACGGGCTGGTTTTGAGTATTTCAGAAACAGTTAATCTACGACTTTCCCGCACAACCTCCTCCAGGGTTTACAAAGATTGGACTGATAAAGAGAAAAATATCCAGAGAGCAGCAGTTCTCTGGGTGAAAGTACTTTGTTGATACCAGACGTCAGAGTAGAATGGTCAGACTTCTTTGAGCTGATAGGAAAAACTGTGAGTCAAATAATCATTCATTAAAATATGGTATGCAGAAAAGAACACATGTTGAACCTTGAGGCAGGTGGGCTACAGCAGCTGAAGACCAGACCACGTACCAGTCCTGTCACCTAAGAACAGCAACCAAAATTGGACAATTGAAGGTGTAAAAAGTATCACCTGGGCTACTGAGTTTCAATTTGTACTGTTTGTCTTAAACAGCATTAAGTATGGATCCATCCTGCCTTGTATCAGTGGTCCATGCTGCTGCTGCTGGTGTAATAGTATTCGGGTTATTTTTCGACACACTTTGGGCCCCTTACTACCAACTGAGCATTGTTTAAATGCCACAGCCTTCCCGAGTCCGTCCCTTTATGACCACGGTGTACTCATATTCTGATGTCCATTTCCAGCAGGTTAATATCCCATATAAAGCTCAAATCAGCAGTTGTTTGATTCAAACATGGACCACAATTTCTGAGGAATGTTTGAAGCACCTTGGGCCTCTCTGACAGGGCAGTGGTTTGAGCAGCTGAAGTACAAAAGTAACAATGAAATGAAAAAATGTAAATAATGTGTATATACAGTCTAGAGGAATAACACCACCCAGTCATTTCTTGGGCGGTGTTATTTACCCTCTCACAGCCTTCCTGTTCTCAGAGGTGGCCCCTGCATAAAAAACAACCAGGAATTAGAAGAGCACGCTCTCTATTGAGGAGCGATAGAAGGCTCCTTTATTTTTTTAAGGAATTTAATTTTTAAGGAATAAGGAACGCTCCAAATGTTTTCAGTTGGTGAAAGATCGGGACGCTGACAGGCCACTTCAGCACCCAGACTCCTCTTCTAGAATAGAATAGAATAGAATAGAATAGAATAGAAAGTAAGTAAAATTTATTTACAGTGGGATGCGAAAGTTTGGGCAACCTTGTTAATCGTCATGATTTTCCTGTATAAATCGTTGGTTGTTACGATAAAAAAAATGTCAGTTAAATATATCATATAGGAGACACACACAGTGATATTTGAGAAGTGAAATTAAGTTTATTGGATTTACAGAAAGTGTGCAATAATTCTTTAAACAAAATTAGACAGGTGCATAAATTTGGGCACCACAAAAAAGAAATGAAATCAATATTTAGTAGATCCTCCTTTTGCAAAAATTACAGCCTCTATATCCGGGGTCACCAACATGGTGCCCGCGGGCACCAGGTAGCCCGCAAGGACCACATGAGTAGCTTGCGGACCTGTTCTAAAAATAACAACTTACCAGTAAGCTGCATCTATTTTTATTTTTTGTTGCTATTTTTTAAAAATCACAATTGCATTGGTATCAATTTGTTAGAGATAATATATTTAAAAAAATGTTTATTATTAAATATTAGATCAGCGCTAGCTGGTCTCCACGGAAACAGTTGCCATAATCAGTGTCTTTAAATAGATTAATATCATTAA
>VURO01020337.1:10521-25137 GCA_015108175.1 Pelvicachromis taeniatus
GAGTCAAAGACCAAAGTTTCTTGGTATTATTGTTTTGGTTTTGGGTTTGATTTAAACCGAATAAACAGCTCACGTCTGAAATAATTCTTCAGTACAGTCAGAAGTAGTTCATTCTTCAGATTCTGTAGTGTTAGATCATTTTAGATTTGGCCTTTTAAAAAGAAAATATGCACAAATACACAGACTACTTTGAAGTATAACTACATTTAAAGCAGCAAAAATAATTACAATGCCATAGAGACGCATGGCTTGTTATAACATACAGCTAGCAAAAAACAAACAAATGAAGTGTTAAAAGTAAGGAAATTTCAAAAATTTAAGCAATTACAAAATATTGGGTGGTGGGTGTATAGGTTTTAATTACTAGTTTTTCCATCTCAAACTTTCCTAGTGAACAGTTTACATGCTTACACCTAAAGCAGTGCAGCAGTGCTGTGTCTGAGTCTTTAATGTGTGATTTTATATCAGATAAGTGAGATGGTTCTGGGGTTAGTAAGACTGGTTTCACTAATAAATCCACATACACTATTATAGAGTGGTTCTCACCAGTTTAATCTTACACGGCTGGCGCAGACATCTAATACAGCAAAACTCCCCCCCCCAAATGGGTCCCTTGGATATAATCCTATCAAATAAAGTTTGAGTGGACTGAGACGTTAAAACTTAAGCGAATCCTTGAAGCAAAATCCTTCTTTGTAAACTTTTATCACAGGAGCATCATGTTTCAGCCCACAACCCATTCTTGTCTAAGAGCACAGGTGAAATGAGCACCCGTGCATAAGAAATTTGAGGAAGCATTTCAAGTCAGAAGTAAAACCATCATCAGCATCCCCCGCTGTCTGCCAAGCTACTGTACTACTGACTGGCTGGGTTAGTCTTGGAGTGAATTTGAAGGTCAGGGACTAATAACTCCTCATTTGATGTCGCCATTTACTTGGCACAGGGATAATCTGACTCACTGCCCAGAGCTCTCATAGGCGTCCAGAGGACTATGCGCTGGCAACTGGCTGGGTCATTTCAAACAGCTATAATAAAAACACACTTTGTCCACAGCTTAAATGAAATAGTCAAGGAAACTATTAAGACTCCAGAAGGAAAGTGGAAAGACTGTCGCCAAGGCGTTGTCAACACCAGACAGTCTGGTGTGTTTGCGATTCTCTTCGTAATGCTTTTTTACTCTAACATCACTGGAAGTGTTACGCTACGTTCATCAGGTGCTGGTGAGTCATTTGGGAAATGTACCAGCCTGTTTTATGAGTGGTAAAGGATGCATTCTGTGGGGCTAGCACAGCTGTACTTCCCCATACACTACTTCTGGGACTCCCAAACAAACACATTATAGTGTGCCGTTAACTCAAACCAACTGTTTAAGTGTGAGGTCAGTGAAAATACTTTCTGTGGGTTTCCCTTGGATAGTTTCAAAAAAAAAAATCTCTGCAGTCTTTTCCATTGGACTGTGGAATCTTGTATCATTTCTCTCTGCAAAAATATCTTACCTTTTCTCTTTTTGGAGTAATAGGGTTTATTTAGCTAAGCTTAATTTAACAGCACAATATACTATATATAGCTTGATGTTCTTTAAGTGTTTTTGCTTGTTGTTTCATTTAGGTGACAGAAAACTAGACAGCAAACTGGATTTGTGGTCAAACTGATTGATTTATTAGAAATATGTTACTTTTGTTTCAGAATCTGTCGTTTAAAAGGGTTTATGAAACTACCATTAAGTTGTCAGGAGATGTAGCATTTCGTTGTCTGCGTATTAAGCACAGTGCATGATACTATATGTTAGATTACCTTGGTATAATCATTACATTTAGTAGCTCCAAAGTATAGTGGTTTGTACACTCGAGTAATAAGTAAAAGATTCCTGGATTGAGTCTAGGAGGAGACGCAAATCCCTTGAGTGTTGTGTTAGAAAAGGTCTCTGGTGTAAGAGTCTGCAAAATCAAGCACCCAGAGCTACTGGCTGTGAATGAGGGAGTAGCTGAAATTAGCTTTCCTTTTTAATCATTTTATTTAATTTGTTTAATATAAATAAACAAGCATGGAAAACAGGGATTTTAGGTGAAGTAGGAAACAGTTTACTCATCCAGTTTTTCTTATGTGATCTGTCTCCAGCTAATGTGCTGGTTACCAGATGTGGTCATTAAACACTGGTTTCAGGACACAACCTAATTTCATCCTTTTTTTTGTTTTTGCAATAAACAACAAAATGCATGTGGAAATATGAGTTTTAGAAATCTAAGGATCTTTAAATTCTCTCTGGGTTGGATAAGACTAGCTCTTTGTGTGCATGGCCAGTGAAGATTTTTAAAGTGTTTATGGTTCTGGTGAAAATAGTAGCTAAAAATAAAAAACAAAACCAACAATATTTTAATGTGTAGGAATGATTTATTTTTAAAACTTTGTTCCCTGAATGACCAAACATGGGAGAACAGTTTAATAAAACCAAAACTTACATATTCTGATTGCCCAGGGTTAGAGTTCACCTTCAGGCTTAGAGTAATATTTTAGCATACAGTATGTATGCATTCATAATTTTTCCAGGTTAAACCTAGCATTATGGTTATACTGTCTTTTAGTATACAGGATTACTTGGCTGGATAAGCAACGCTTGTCTACGCATTCAGTGGAGCGACATCATGCTGTTGAACAGTAACATCAGATTCCCATAATACAGTGAGAGAGTTTTAATGAATTGTGAACAGCTGTGCTTTGGATTTCTTCAGACTTGGCCCTGTTTGCTGCCCCCCACCCCCCGAGTGTGATTCGAGTGATGTAACAGACAGGAAGCACAAAGATCTTAACTGTCTGTAGTTCTGTAGTTTTCCCACCACAGTAGTGCATCTGTGCAGTGTGTTCCAATAACCTTATAAATGCCTTTCTGAATTTGGTCCACATTCATAAGTTTAAAAGTTCACAACTCAACAGTTCTTTTTATGAGTCACTTACAGCAGTCAAGCACAGACATGCCGCATCTTTTCCACATCTTATCTCTGTGGAGCAGCTTTTTGAGATGGAAAAAAAAGAAGCTACAGTCAGCTTCTCCATGAAGCGTAATTTATGGTCCCGCAAATGTGTCCGTCTGCGTACACCGGAGAAGGGTTTTTAGATGTGCTCCTATGCTGTTCTCTAAAGTCCTCACAGTGCGTCGCTGGACGTGCATGTCCTATGTGCCTGTTTAAGATGCACTAGTTGACAGGTGGGTTGGAATAGGGAAAGGGGTCGCAGCAAGTTCACCAGGAACAGGAAAACCATGAAAAAACTTTGGTTTTACTCGGTTTCACTTCAACTCTTTGTATGTTGTAACTTTGATTGTCTGCAGCTGCTTGATGGACTAACAACAGCCCAAGCAAGAGTAGCCCACACACTGGCTGTAGCACATGTTTTGTACACTGCCTCCATCACCAACAAAGCTCGATGGGCCATCTTCAGTCTGCCTGCGGACTGTAAATGGTGAACCGCTGAACATAAATTCCGCTTCATTCACTAGAGTTCACCACAGTGAGTAGCTCCACGTATTTGGTTTGGGAGATTTTTACACCAAATGCACTTTCTAACACAGCCCCACAGTAGACTGGTATCTCGTCCTGGGACTGAAGCAGGGATCTTTCACTTGTTAAGTGGAATTTATGGTGCAGTGGGGGAAATTCATTCGCAGTCCTCTGGCAGTCTGGGTTTGGCCCGTCTACTTATAGAGAGCTCTGTTTCCAGAGGGAGGCACTGTACAAAGCGTATGATACAGTTACTCTTTAAAAAACTTGCAGTGTTTTCTTCACTCCAGAGATGTGTTTTTCATGAAAGCCCTAAACAAGAATAAAAATAGCAACTACTTTAATATGCAATGTACAACTTCATCAAACTCAATTACAAATTTATGCTTCATTGTGTGTTCTACTTTCACAAACCTAATAAACCTCACTCTCATTTTATGTCGTTTCTATGTGTCTTTACTTTCAGGTGGTCAGGGCTCGACTGGAGGAACATGGCGTGATGGTACGTGATGTTAAGCTCAATGGTTCAGCGGCCAGTCATGTACTTCACGAGGACAACGGCCTTGGCTACAAAGACCTGGACCTGATCTTTGGCTTGAGTTTGACTGATGACAAAACCTTCCGACTGGTGAAGGACGTGGTGCTGGACTGCCTGGTGGACTTCTTGCCCGAAGGGGTGTGCAGAGACCGAATCACAGCCCTTGCCCTAAAGGAGGCGTATGTGCAGAAGCTGGTGAAAGTTTGCAACGAGACAGATCGCTGGAGCCTCATCTCACTGTCCAACAACACTGGCAAAAACGTGGAACTGAAGTTTGTGGACACCCTGCGAAGACAGTTCGAGTTCAGCGTCGACTCCTTCCAAATTACTCTGGACTCATTGCTGCTGTTCGACCGCTGCTCGGAAACAGCCATGTCTGAGACCTTCCACCCTACAGTCCAAGGAGAGAGCATGTATGGAGACTTTGAGGAAGCTCTGAATCACCTTCGCTCCAAGACTATTGCCACCCGCAGTCCAGAAGAGATCCGGGGCGGCGGCCTGCTCAAGTACTGCCACCTGCTGGTGCGTGGTTTCCGGCCATCTTCCGCAACTCAGATGAAACAGATGCAGCGCTACATGTGCTCGCGCTTCTTCATCGACTTCCCCGACATAAGTGAGCAGCAGAGAAAGCTGGAGGGATATCTGCAGAACCACTTTGCGGGCATGGAGGACAAGCGCTACGAGTATCTGGTGACTCTGAGACAAGTGGTGGATGAAAGCACTGTGTGTCTGATGGGACACGAGCGCCGGCAAACGCTGGCTCTCATTTCTGCCCTGGCGCTGCGTGTAATGGCCGAACAGAATGCCATCCCCGCTCTGTCCAACATCACCTGCTACTACCAGCCTGCTCCCTATGTCAGAGACGTCAACTTCAGCAATTACTACGTTGCACAAGTTCAGTCACCCATGGCTACGTGCAGTAACTCTTATCAAACATGGCTGCCTTGCAGCTGAGCAGTGTCTTTTATCGGTGTGTGAAAAGTTTCTGTTTCTTTTTTGAACTTTTAATTTGATGTAAGCAGAACATTCATTAACCAAAATGTTCACCATAAGGAGTCAGTGTTGTGTTGAACAGGCTAGGCTGTCGAAGACAATCCATTCTACTCAGCGTGAAGCTATTTGCTGGGTCTGTGAGCTGTACATCTGTACAAGCTTCTGGCTCCGCAGCCTTCACAGAATAGTTTTTTTTTTTTTTGCTAGATAAACTCGCGTCTCTAAAACATGAAATTATATTCTCAATGTGTGCCTGTGATTTGTTTGAATTTTTAAGGGGTAATTTGGTAGGGAAAGTGAAGATCGTAAGGAAAGAAGGGAGGCAAATGACATGTAGCTACGGTTTGGCCGGACAGGAAGGAATCTAACTGCCAACTCATTGCTCAGGGCATTTTCATCCAATATTATACGTGCCCTAAACATTCAGTTAATATGTCACACAGTTATTAGCAACTACACTAAGTTTAATTTCTTATTGACCCAACTCATAAACAGCTTTTAATTAGTATAAAAGAATCTTCCCCGTCCTGCTGTCTGAGCATCTGTATAGTTACAGTACAGCTAAATTCACTAACTTATTGTTCTGTTTACATATTTTTCTTTTTGTGTTTTAATGATTCTCACTAGTGTCATTTTATTAAACAATTTTTTTTAAACAAGTGATGATAAGAAAGCTAGTTGCACAAATTTGCATATGCTCAAGCACCTAAACCTGCTGCAAGCAGAAAATGTTAGCAAATCGACTGAATTGTGTTAGAAATGGGACAGGTGAAGAAATAAAACAAGTTTCAGGAGTATTTAGTTATAACAGCGATGGAGCTGCTTCAGCCAGAACATGATGTATCCTGATCCTTTGGGATTTTAGGGCGTCTATTGCTTGGTATCCCTGTAACAATGTGGCTTTATTATTTTTGACCCCCAACTACATTTTCTTTCTTTCATTTGTTGTTTTGCAAAATCTTGTATCAAAAATATTCCACTAAGTTATATCGATTAATACTGCTGTAAAAAAAGAAATCTAACATGAGCCATTATACTAATACCTTTTTGTTCTGGTATTACATAACCAATGTGGATGTATATGGAAAAATATGAAGGCTTTATATGAACTTTTTCAGTTTGTGTCTGACGTGGGGCTCGGGTTTTAATGAAATGTAAATACTGGTTACGAAACCAAACGTTTTTTTTCTTTTTTGTCTTTTTTTTGTTCTGACTGTGGTTTCAGCTGACCTGACTGGGAGGGAAAAAGGACCAAAGAAATTCTTTGTGTATCATGACAAACAAGGACTGTATATGGTTTCAAGTGCCTGAATATGACCTTTGTAGTTGTTATGTATGAACTGTTTTTGAATCTTTTTCATTCAGGTTACTGTAAATTTCTATATCTAGGGTCAGGGTACTTGTTTCATTAAAAAAAAATATCAAAAGTTTAAAGATACTTTCTTTTCACATTCTTGGAAGTAAGATTTGGATGAACTGTTTTAATATGCTTCAGTTGACTCAGATTTGTCTAGAGACGTGCACAATGAATGCATACTTTGTCTTTGGTCGGTGTAACGAGAGATCTACAGCGACGAGTTTCAGCCGCTGTAGATTGCCCTGTTTTGTGCTATCTTTCTAAATCACACAAACCACCTTGTGTCTTGTCTGTGTTCTATCAGCTAGACAAAAACACTTATTTGTTCAAGCGCTGTGCCTCCCTTTTTTCTGAGCCTGCACCTGTACATTAGTCACGTGTGAATCTGACCCTTGGCTTACAGTGGAAAAAAAGGGAGATCTGCTACATTGGATGAGTTGAGCTCTAATAGGTGCTGCTGAGGGTCAGGTTGTAAAATGGAAGTGCTGCCTTTTTAGTAATGTCATGATATATATGCATGACATACTGATGATGAAAATTGTTTTTATTTATTTATCCTCACCAATATTTCTCCCCTATGATATTTGATTATTACTTTTGCATAACTTCTTGGACTTCTTGGTATTCACTTGAGCGTGGCACGTAGCTTGACACACCTGCTAAATATTTCTGTGTAAACAAGACATAGTACTTGGTCATTAATCCTGGAACAAATGAGTGAAGTGTTTGGTTATATCCTTATTAAAAATTAAATTGGAAGAAATGCATCTGTCAGAGTGATTAAAGAGGCGAGGTATAAATGCAACTAGGGAAACAGCCAGTGAGGACAGCTAATCCTCAGTGGATTAGCTGTCAGAATTTTCTCCAAACTACTACACAAACAGTCAAGGAAACATGTAGCAGGACTCCCACAGAGCGCTCCATGGGATAAGCATGCATGAACACGGCAACTGAGACAGAGCTTGCCTTACCTTTAACAGCCCAACGATTTCTGCGTCTGGTGGCCAGACCTCAAGAGTCTGTTAGTGAGCTGGCAGGAAGTGTGTAAATAATAATAAACAAACTACAGCAAGCTTAAGATGTGTTAAAGTTAAATTTGCTCACGATTAAGAGTGAAATTGTAGCCTGTGAGCATGCTTCTGCTTATGAAAATGGAGGCAGTCAGTCTACTGCAGATGGATTGATCTGAAATTTCATGCATAAATTCATACATAAACACATGCCATCAGCGTTATAGAGTTTGATGATCTGAATTTGATTCTAGGCAGTTAACTTCAAACTTATTAAATTTAATTCTAATGCTAATGTTAGCAATGGAGTCCAGTGCTTTTTAGCCTTGTGAGTGTTTGCGGATGAGGTGATGTTCTCCGTACAAAACACTGGCAAGGATTGCTCCTTAGTGACCAAAGCAGCAGCAGGTTTTTAGTACGTACCTCTCTGCAGACAACTTAATGCTAATGACTGCCGGTAACCACTCGGGTTGCCAACTGTCCCGTTTTAGCCATGACATCGTGTATAATGAGCAAAATTGTTTTGTCTCTTATTCTGCCATTAATGTCTAGAATATTGACCATTACTCGCTTTCTGACCAATAGATGGCATGCTTGCAAATACCAAATCTGATTTGACCGCAGTCATATCAGACGAGTGCTCGTGTCCAGTCACAGCCGTCAGTGACGGCCCGTCTCACACACCAGATGTGAGGACTAATACGTGATTCGTAAAATTAGGGTACCGTTTGGTCTCCATAGCATAATAAACTGGGTAACTGAAGCCTGTATTTACAGTATTTTTTTCTTTTCGCGTATTCATGTGATTTCTGTCATCATTTACTGTATTTTTCTTTATTGTTTTAGATGATGTATTGATTAAATGCAATACCAACATTTTACTGCATTTTTATTATAAGAATATGAATATACAGTGCATATTTACACTGTGCCCAGCTGGTTGTGCATTGCACTCCTGGCATGCCAGAGTGTCTCTTCTTTAATAGTTAAGAACCCTAGTAACCAGTCACCAATCAGTTGGGGGATATACACTGTTTCCTAGTGATAGGTGGTTACTAGGGGGTCACTGACCTGTGTGGATAGGGTTTTAGCAAACGGTTTAACAATGATTGCTAGCAACCACTCGCAACCAGTCAGGAATGAGACATTTTTCCCCCATGGCATTTGGTTGCCAGATGATCACAGACAGCTCCCTAGCACTGCATGACTGCATTAATGCTGCGATAGATCAGTTCAGACATGAGTTATGTGACTTAAATGTCGTTAGGATTTGCACAGAAAATAAATGTTACATAAATATCAATCTTATCAAATATGCGGCTACTGATTGAAGAGCCTAAGTGGCAGGGAAATGAAGTTGAAGTCTTCAGTCTTTAGTTTGATGTGGAAATGACACCAGGATGTTAGAAGAAGGTTTTCACTGCTTCACCTACTGTACATCAATCACATTAGCAGGTAGCCTTGGAGACTTCAGCGCAATCTGTGTGCCAAGACACACTGCTTTGTATTTCCGTGCACACAGTTAAAATATGCTCCTTTTATTTTCACAGAAAGTGCTACAAATGATTAATTTTGTGTGGATTTTTATTTAGATGGTTTTAAAACTCGTAGTTATACAATATTAAAGCAAACCATGATGGAGACTTCAAGGACACTTTAAGTTAATTTATTCAGCATCAATGGCCAGCAACTTTCTTCAAGAGGAGCAGAAAAATCATGCACCTGAGATTTAAACACAGCTGTGTTTTTCCTGGACAAAGACCACAGATAAATATGACACTGTGGAAAGCACTGTGGTTCATAGTGTTCCACAGCGCCCACCAGCTCTAAGCAGCTTGGCCTTCTCAACTCTGTTTTCTCCGGTCTACGTGGGTGGGCCTCCTGGGATGAACTCTCACCACAGACATTGGAACTTTAAAGGTCTTGTTATCATTTTCTCCTCCCCTCATGTGTCAGTCTACTGCAGACAGTAATCTCTATCGGACAACTGCAAATGTGAATGCTGCTCAAAAATGCGGAAGGGTTGCTGATTAGATTATGGAAGTGTCTTTTTTAGTGGTGATAGACACCACCTGCGGGTGGATGGGAAGGGTCAAGACAAGCATGATACCAAGAGTAGTCTCCAGCATACGAAACATCACTGTTATCACATCTCTGCTCCCTGTCTCGGTATACTGGCTGCCAGGGGGGATTGTAAAAGAAAAACAAATTTGTCCTCAGATGAGATGATACATGGGCGGCTGATTCCTCTAAAAGCATGAACGCAGTGAACTTGAAGGAGGAAGTTAAAGGAATATTTATCTTGGGAGGTGGAGTTTAGGGAAAACTAGAGAGGAAGTCGACAAATCCAAAGCTCTTTCCCCGTTTCAATGGTTGTACTGCAAATAAAATTCCAAAAAAAGTACAGCATGTACAATCACCCACAACTTCAATATAATAAAACAAATTAAATTCTTTTATTCTGGAATGATTGAACTGGACTGATACTAATTTCAGTCTTTTACATCTGAAGAATGAAGGAAGTGGTGCTGAAGTTTTTCTCATAAACTGGTTTACTGGACTGGGTGGCATTGCTCCATCCATCATCATGTCGTTAGCAAGCGATTCCCAGGAGCTCACAAGATTTCTATTCGTAGCATCTGTGGATATTCAGAGCGGCTTCACCATGGTGATGTTTATTTGTTGTCCTGAAATGCAAAAGAGTTGCCAGTTCTATATAGTGGGCTGTAATAACTATGCATCCAGCTTGGGTTCTTGGTGCATTTTTTGTACCACCAATTGAGTTAAAAACACATTTATTGGGATATTTCTGTCAAAGAGAGTGTAATTGTTTGACATTTAAGTGACAATATAAAAATCCAGCAATTAAAAAAAATCTGTTTCACATATGTTTTCACTCCACTTTTGCACAGTTTGTTTTTAAATAGATACTGGCATTTTTTAAAAACGTATAAAATTTTTAATAGATAAAATGTCCATTTCCTTAATAATCAAGTCTCGGTGACCCATGAAGGTAAAGGTAAAATGTTTCACTAACTTTATTAAAAGTTTCATATTCAGTACAGCACTTTTAATTTCACTTCTTCACATGGACAATGTTGCCAGTGACCTATTTAAGATAGAGCTTAGAAAAGCGTTTCATCTCCCCTTGTATTTGGAATTTCCACATATGTGAAAAGTCCAATAAACACGAGTCTTAAAAGGTAATCTTCTAGTATCTATTCAACACGTTCTCATCCCAAAATGTAACATACTGACGGTATGTGACAAATCATCGGTATGTTACGCTTTCGGCCACCCAACCCGTCTGTATATTACGCGTTCGCAAACATGAGAACCATTTGGAATGAATCTACACATGTACATGGATTTTACTTTCTCGTCATGAATCGCTTTGGAAAACTCTAACACAGTTAAGGTTAGGGATAAGGTTATGGATAGAATCAAGGTTAAGGTTAGGGCTTGAATACACGGCTGGAACGTGTGTTACCGCCGGGAGCGTCGTTCTAGTGGATTCCCTCCACAATCCGGCGCGTATCATAGGGACGCAGAAGGTTACCTTTCGCATCTCTCTGGGACGCCTCAGGACGTGACAAATCGTTGGTATATTACACGTTCGAAATGAGAACGGTGTCATCTTCTAGTGAGCCTACTATCTAAAACTAAGCTTGTTTAGCATGTAGCTAAAATTCAAGCCCCTTTGATAGCAGTTAACAGCTTTTAGTGCTGGCAAACTTTGAAAACCAGGATTTGGGTAGTTTATCCCATTCATTTGGGTTGTTTGGTCCCTACACATCTTCAGGTCCCTACACAGATCTTATGTTGGGGTTAAGTCCGGCCTTTGCTTGAGTGACTTAACACACATACCTCTTATGAAGCCACTCCTATGTTATGTAACTAGGCTTCTTTCTACTAGGCAAAGATTCTATACCACGGGACCAAAAATGTGCTCTGGCCTTCTGTAGTAGTAATTATCCTTACAATGTTTGTAATCTGTAGTTCTAGAAGTTAAGAAAAAATGCAAAGTGCACTTCAATTAATCATTACAATTATTTGTTTCCTTTATGGCAAAATTAAAATTTCCACCCTACACCCTCTAACTTCCAGAAAGGAGTGTAACTCTGTGCCAATTCCTTTTCAGTTATTTTCAGGCCTTTCAAATTAAAGCCTGATTTTATTCAGATTTCCTTTTAAAACCTATTTAAAATGTCTTTTTCCGATATTAATGATCTATCTATACTCACATATGGTGTCACTAAAACAGAAGCAGATGCCCTCAATCCGACCACAAGTCATCCAGGTAGTTTGAAACTTTACATTGCATTTCCTCGAGTCCCCACTAAGACATCTGCCAAGGCTGAAGCAGATCAGATGAACGGGTGTGGAGATAAGAGCTGAGCAGATGCAGCTATATGCATAATACAGAGCTTCCCTTTATTTATTATTAGGAGTATCTTAAATCATTCTGTTTTGTAGAAGCATTTCCATGTTGTCTTCTTCTTTCAGTATAAACCAGTCCTATAAAAGAAAAGGACGCCCCCACCCTTCTTCCTCCAAACCAAATAAAAAAGAAGTAAAGGTGACTTGACTTTTACTCCTATGAAACCATGCAGTAGTAGTAAGATAAAATAATATAACAATAGTGCCAAACTAACCATAAAGACCAGTTTAGTGATGAATCAATCACCAGAGTCAAAGCAAGTCATAATTTTCCTGCAGTCGCACGTGCTCTATAATTCCTTCAGTAGCCAGATTTATTTTTCCAAAATAAGCAGAACACAATTCTCCTTATGTGAGTGCTCTCCTTTCACCACTTTATTTGTACAAATTAGTGAGAAAGCTATAATTTACCACAACATTATAGACGGTGAGCAGACGCCGCTTTCTGCGTTTTCATGATAAAAAAAGAGCTGGAACACAGACGGGCTGAATGCTGAATTCTGTTGAGTCATTCCCAGACTGCAAATAATGAACTGTATTTTTAAGAGTCCCAGCCCATCGAGGGTGTAGACTATAAACAAAATGAGCCTCCGTGTGAGTGAACGGCACAATTTTGGAAAAGATGTGCTGAATGGAAATGTCACGTCTCGGAACGGCGCAGTGTTTTCTTTTAGTACGACATGATTGCTTTCAGCTCACAAGACCGCTCATGTGAAAGTAACAGTGTGATACCAACATCTGCTCGGCCCAAACACCAGCCTGCTTTCATTTGGTTCGGAGAAAGATGGGCGGGGGTGTTCTCTTCCCTTATCCCGACCGGTTTCCTGATGGCCACTGTAAACACTGGCTCTCTCAAAGGTCACACTGTTTGTCACTCTTGGGCCCCCGTGAGGAGGTCTGCTTTCATAAATATTAATGGCCACTGTACCGAATGGGGCCTCTGACTGTTAATATGGGGTGTAGAGGATGGGAGGTAGGGCTGTTCCTTTTAACGCTGCAAGAGTCTCCTCCACTGTGGGGCCATGAGAAAACAGAGGGGAGGGACCTGGGAAAGTCTGGCCCCTGATCCTGGCATATGGATCTTCTTAGTTGAAAGTGGCAGGTTTTGATTGCCAGGTGCTCACTTTGGCTCTGAAGGTGAAGCCAGTGGTAATACACAGTTTCACTTCAGACTATATCAGCACTCCCTTTGAATAACCAGTGTCTGGAAATTCTCCCCAAGTGATTGATTACCCTCCAGCCACTGTGACTATTCAGCACATCAAGCGGGGCTAGTACTGTATAGTAAGTCTTATTTATCAGTTGGCCTCAGACAGCTTACGTAACTGTTATGTAACAGCATGAGCCACACAGACAAGGTATACCATGCTTCCCCATTAGGCCCGAGCTATATAACACACCCAACCTTCAAATAAAGAAAACCTCAGCACATCTGGTTGTCTTTTGAATTCAACCGCAACCAAATGATACGCAGACAACAGCCAGGGTGGGCACAAAAGAAGCTTTGTTTGGATGAAAAAAGACTCGAGTCTGTGAAGTGGGGATAAAAATTAGGTAAACTTTGAAAGAATGATGGCTTGATTCATAATCAAGCAAAATAATAAAAAAATATATATATTTTTACAGCTTTCTGAATATAAAATATGCTGTCTCAGAAATTCAAAAAGAAACTGTACAAACCTGATGGAATTTATAAGGTATGTGACGTGTGAATCAATTCACATAAAACATCAAAGGTAAGAATATATATATTTTTTTAGGGATATTGCACATGCCCCCTGCTTGCTAGCACTAGGGCTCATTTATCTCTCGACTGGATATCCACACACTCTATATGGAGAGTCATAAAAAGAAGCAATATTTCACCAGCAGTGTTTGTGTTTCCTTATGATATATGGCTCAGCGAGCAATGGCAGCAGGGCTCTGTGCCGACAAGAAGCCAGTGAGGGTTGATGGATGGACTTTAGTTTGACTCATTGCAAGTGAGAAGGAATGACATCTGATCTGTTAAGGTGGAAAATGACAGGATTGCTTCTGTTTCCATCAAAGACCAGCCTCTGCTGGATTTGGATCAAATCACATCTTAACGCTTGTGTTTTTGTGTTACGTAAACTTAAAAATGACCTCCATTTAGCTGTTAGAAAATGATGATTGTCCTCACATAATGGCAACTTTATAGATCGTTTGTGCAAGTAGCTAAAAGGATGCCAATACGGAGCCATAAAATCTGTATAGTGAGGATGTTGGTGTGGATGGATGGCTCAACAAAGCATTGAATGTTAACACAATCACCATTACAAGTTGATATGACATACTTTCTTTGAACAGTTACTGTTCGTTAACTTTGTAACTGAGACATTAAGCTAAAAATGCCCAAACCATGTTCTTTCTCTAAACCAAAAAGTCGTTCCCATAGCTCTGAATTTATGTTATTATCGTTAAATTTAATAGGTGGTGGTGGTGGTGGTGTTTGTGCGATCACCTTAAAGATATCACACCTTCACGAGCGTCAAATATTGAAGAGTAATTACTGTATTATGAGACTAATGCAAAACTAACTAGTGGAATGTTACAATCCTTCATCGCCAGGAACAAAGTAATAATTTAAAGAGAGGAAATTGTATAAGTCAGCAAGCGATCATAAAGTAAACATCCTTTTGGGCAATCAGTTGGGCACACAAAAACACACTGAAGTAGTAACCGTGACATTTTCATATATATATATGTATATATATATATATATATATATATATATATATATAAATAATATTTTTTTTTTTTTTC
>VURO01020338.1:0-12269 GCA_015108175.1 Pelvicachromis taeniatus
CTGCAGCAAACGGCCAGATCAAACTGAAGGCCACTCTCAGGGTGGGCAAGCATGCACACACACCCATCTGTCTTCCTGTACAAAGCAAATGATCTCTGTTGGTTTCCCCCTTGTGTTATTCACCTCTGTCATAAGTGATGGTTTTAGCTTCACTAACTTTGGTCGTGTCTTCAATCTCACACAGATTCTTAATTTGGAAGAGCCTCCACCCAAGACCATCATCAGTCCTCCTTCAGAAGGCAAACAGCAACAGGCCCAACAAGCAGGGACTACCTCAGTCTCCAATCCCTCCAATGCTCCATCCTCCTCTCACACAGTTTCCCCCAACAACACCCCTGATCCCGCTACTCCGAACCAAGAGGCAGCTTCACCACATGAAGGTTATTTAGCCCAAGGCCTTGGCTCCTTCCAGGCATCTAAAAAAAGGAAATCCTCATCTTCATCAGCACATGTGCGCCGGTTCACCTCTCACAGCCTGCTGTCACAGAAATCCATCACGTCATCCAATTTTGACCCCTCAGATGAATTCTTCTTTCCAGAGTGAGACTTTGTTTGCCGTGTGTCCTTTAATGTCGACTTCTAACCTTTCCAGAGAGCTCCTGAGCCGAGCTGGATGCTGCATTTTCAAAAAAACCTATAAAAATAAAAGTGACCATTGCAATTATTTTCTCTTTAGGGCCATTAGGAATCATCAGGGTTCATTTGGAGAGATTGAGCTGATTATACGCTATGCAACCCTGAGACATAAGCTTGTTGTTCATGTCAACAGTTGCAGGTATGTCACAAAAATCTGTCCTCATTAGTATTTAAGGCAGTAAAAAAATTTAATTAAATATTCAACACTTCAATTCTGTGACGTCTCCCACACAGGAACTTATTGCCCTGCAGTGAGAACGGCACAGACTCTTACGTCCGCCTGTATCTCCTCCCCGACCAAACCTGGAAGCATCGTAAGAAGACGCATGTCAAGAAGAGGATGAGCAATCCTGTCTTCAACGAAAAGTAAGGCTAATACACTCGTTCACCAGCTTCCATTTGTTTGTTGTAAAGGAAGAATTTACATTTTTATACTTTATAGTTTGTGTGTCTTTAACACTTTTGAGATGATGTCACTTTCTTTTTGTTTCTCTGCTTTCGTCACAGGTTTGAGTTTGATATGTTACTTCAGGAAGCACAAACTAGGAAGTTGGATGTGTCTGTGAAAAACTGCAGCGTTTTGGTCTCTCTCGAGAGAAAGGACATAGGCTCGGTATGTAAAGCTAAGCTGAAGCTGGTACTGATTCCTTAAAAATATAAAAGTATACGTTGAACAGTATTGATACAAAAAAAAACAGTACTGGTAAGATGACAATTGTAACAAAAATAAGCAATATTAATTTTTAAGTGCTAACACTCATGCTGCTCACTGTAAATTGTGTATTTTTCTTAATGTCACAAGCTTTAAAACTTTAAAGTCCATTGGCAGCTAAACTGCTTTATGCATTCAGTCATTCGTGAGACAAATATATATATAAGCTGTCACTTTCCCACTTTTGTTCATTGTGGTTTCAATATTTGTTTTATTTTCTTCATATGTGACATAAATCAAAATCCTAGCTGCTTACACTAGCACACTTTTGCAGCTTATTCCAGATAATTAATGTCAGTTTTGCTTCTTTCTGCAGGTAATAATAGATTTATCAGAAATGGATCTAGTCAAAGGCGTCACAGCGTGGTAAGGGGGCCACTTTTCTCTTTTTCTGATTTGATTTATGTGACACTGAATGTGAATGTGCTGACTTTAAGTATCAATACTTCCTCCTTTTATTGTCTTGCGGTCATCAGTTTGTGCGGTAAAGAAAATCCTCCCTGACCAGCTTAATTAAAGGAACAGTTTGAGGAAAACTCACATATTGACTTTCTTGCTGGGAGTTAGATAAGATTGATGGTTCTCTATTCCTCTGTCTTATCTGGTGGTAAATAAAGCTCCAGCCTGCAGCTCATTGACTTAGCACAAATAATGGAAACGGCTACAGCGGCCTCGTCCAGCAGTAATAAAATCTGCCTGCACCTTTGTTGCTGGGCACTTTTTTTTAAACACACTTTAAACACAGAAAAGCCCTGGATGGGAAAAATACACACTGGGCACACTTTAAACAGGTTTCTTTTTTTCTATATAACTTTCAACTTTTTGAAGTGTGTCTGCAATAAAATTCCAAATAACATTTTTTTTTTTTTTTTTTCTTAGGAAACATAAAATGAGCCATTTTATTTTCATTCTAGCTCATTGCAGTACACAATGTCCCAACGTTTTTGGAGTTAGGTTTGGAAACAGTTACGTAACGGTTCTTATTTAATGAGTCCATATTATATTTATTATTTTATCTGCACTTTGTCCATTTTCAATTTTTACAAGTCTGATTCCAGTGAAACAAGATCAATTTTCATGGATGTTGCAATAGCGCCACCCAATAACAAGAACACTGATTTAACTTGCAGCAACAAATGCAAGTTTTTTAAATAACTGATTGACCAAATCTGGTTGTAGAACCTAAAAAAACAACACGTACATGCTTATTTTTTTTCATCCACATAATCTTTTGAACATTTCATGTTTCTTTTCTTTGAAGGTACGATCTCACTCTGCCTGAGCTGAGAAACTCCCTGTAGGAAGTGGAAAAGAGAAATACTTCTGTGTGCTGTGATCTCTGATATAAAACAGCAGTCTGGCTTCCAGACAGTCCTACTGAAGATCTTACTTGGAATAGAATAAACCTACGAGCATCCTGGTTCTCTTGTCGATGTTACAGGTTTTCCAGATAATAACCAGTTAATGTAATTTCTAGGCATTAGAAAACATTTGTTTCTCTACAGAAACAAAGCGATGTCTGTATTTTGAATGTTTTATCTGAGCCAAAATAGTTTTTACAGATTTTTATACAATATGCTGGGAGGGATAAAATAAAGAAATGTGTAGATGAGTCAATACGGGACAAAGCATGTTTACACACTTTGATAAACACTGAAATGCACAAACTCATATTTAAAATATTTTACATGTGGGCAGCTGAGCTGAGGCTCATTAGAAGCAAAACTGCATCCAAGCGAGGCACAAGTCAGTTACTGAGATGGTGAGAAGTACGGTGTGGCTGTTAAACCTAAAGACCTCAGACCAGCTACAACATGGAGAGCAGACGTGACGCTTTTTCTATTTGTTTAATTCAAAATTAAAAACCTCAGTTGGCATTTGGTAAATTGGCTTCAACAGGCAGAACTTTTGAGTGACTCTATTATTAGACTGTCAAACATTGATGGTGGGACGGTAAAGACTTTGTCTTGACTAATAGTTTAAACATTTTTTTTATTAATTATTGAACACTTTTTTTGTTTTTGAGTTGATGTTTATACTGACTATCATTTTTTTTACTCATATTTATGGCAAATAAATATCCTCCAACAAACCATGGTGTATTTGAAATCATTTCAATAAGTGTATGATCATAATTAACAGGGGCATAAACTACAAAGTTGTTTATGTGAAAGTACACATGATAATATAGAATACACGAAGCACGTCTTTATTAAACATGGTTTTGTTTTTATTGCTTTTCTCTATATTTTCCACTTTTCAACGCAGTATCTGAGGGGGCGGTACCACCACGTGCCACACACTGAAAGGACTCGCTCACCTAAACGTCGACGTTGCCAGGGGAGATGAAAGTCTAGCAGACCCGCGAGGACTTTCACGACGCAACGTGAAAACTTAAACGGTGTTCACGACAGACACACAAACTCAAAAGAAAAGCAAATAAAACCTGAATTCTTTTAAATATGACGCTTTAGATTTGTGTTGCTGTTGTACCCAAACGTCCACGCGCGCGGGGCTTCCTGTTTGTCCTCAGGCGTTCACGCGACGTTGATCACTTGGCAACTGCCGTAGCAACGGCACAGAGCTTCGTTAAAGAGTTTAGCGGTAGTTTTGTGGTAATTTCGCACAAAATATGAGTTCACCAAAGAAAACAGGGACTATTACAAGTCCTCCACCACTTTTACCACCGATTCCAGCACAGGTGAGTTCAAAATACCTGAACTAGAATATCGTCTGCGTTTCTGTGCTGTTAACTGACCGCGACAAAAAAGTTAGGAAGCCGGTGTTAGCGCGCTGAGGACGTGAAGTCCGGCCTGTGTGTGTAAAGAACGGCAAATGAAAGCTTTACCCTACTACAAGGCTGTTCTAGCTAATTATTAATATAGTTAATTATTAAAGTTAATTATTTTATTTATTTACCGATTTATTTTCAATGTGTATGCGAGTGTTTGCTTTTCATTTTAGGTTAGTTTAGTCTCATTTGTTTTCGGGGGGGAAAAAAACTTGACTCGCAGTCATTTAGTTTACAGACTCTTTGCAAACCATCACCTTGAAGCTGTCAGGTCAACCGTGAACTCCTCTGTTGTGCCATAATACATTTCAGTATTCTGGAGTCAAATGACCAGGTCATTATTATTATTATTATTATTATTAACAGCTTGGTTGGTACTGGGTCGTGCAACAGGACAGTATCTGATGCACACCAGTAAAGCTCCCAACAATAGAATCAAGGCTCTGCAACGGCCCACTCAAATTTCAGACCTTCAGAGCATTGCTGTGTATTAAAAGTCCTTTGTATTTCTGTTAACTCAGCAATTATCTTAATGACTCATTTCATTTTTGATAACCTCGCTCCACTGCCCAGCTCCTCAGAAAGCAGCCCTGGATGGAAGCAAGACCTTTATTTTCGCTGTTTCCTCCAATCACAGAGAAACCTGATGGGACTGAAAGACCTTCAAAATGTGGGTTCATTGCTAAAGTTCTTGAGTTCTTGGATCTTTTTTTTGATGGTCTTATGCCAGCCGGTTTGTTTGTAGCGTTACAGTTTACCCTCCTGAACTGTTTCTGTGCTGTAGCAGATGATGAGGCAGGCAGCAGTGCATTTCAGAGCCAGTCTGAGGACAGAAAGCGGAAGTCCAAGCACGGCAGCAGATTCCACAAAAGCATCAATCGAAAGAACATGAATCTCAGAAAAAACATGGTTACATTTATGTGGTGAGTTTATGTAATGTTTATTTATGGTCCTTTATAGGTACTTATTTGTCTGTTATAGTACAGATGTCAATCTCTACGACAGTGACTGCAAAAAAAAAGTTAAATAAGAGCCATAATTAGAAATTAGGATAACTGCAACGGTCAGACATGGGAAGGTTATTAACATAACCTTTTCAAATAAAATCCCGACAGTCTCCCGTCCATGCTGTGGGACATTTATGAGAATAAAATCAAAAATAATTTTGTTGTTGCACATATTTCTGTAAGTCTCACAAAGCCTTCTTCCCAGGCAAAATAAATTACCATGAAGTTTGAATGTATCATACAGCCACAGCCGAACTTCTCACCCTATCCCTAAGGGAGACTCCAGCCACCCTTCGGAGGAGGCCCATTTCCGCCGCTTGTATCCGCGATCTCGTTCTTTCGGTCACTACCCACAGCTCGTGACCATAGGTGAGGGTAGGGATGAAGATCGACCGGTAAATTGAGAGCTTCGCTTTTACACTCAGCTCTCTCTTCACCACAACAGACCGATGCAGCGTCCGCATTACTGCAGCTGCAGCACCGATCCGTCTGTTGATCTCCCGCTCCCTTCTCCCGTCACTCGTCCCGATACTTAAACTTTTCCACTTGGGGCAGGAACTCGTCCCTGACCCGGAGTGGGCACTCCACCCTTTTCCGGCTGAGAACTATGGCCTCAGATTTGGAGGTGCTGATTCTCATTCCCACCTCTTCACACTCGGCTACGAACCTATCCGAGGCGAGCTGGAGGCCAGCTAATTGAAATATATGATATCTAAATGATGCTATACTTGTATATATTAAGCCAGCTGTATGTAAAGTAATTAAAGTTGCTTTTTTGAGCGTGTTACTGGTTTGGTTGTCCAACTGAAAAAAATGCTTTGCATGCTGACACCGAGCTTGGAGTTTGACTGTGTGCTTTGGCAGGATGGGAAGGATGCGACTAACCAATTAACCACACATTTATGGATAGTTTTCACATTAATATTGAATATAAATCTTATGTTCTTACTATAATGTATATTCAGAAAACCTTTTCAAAGGTAATTCTGTACTGCAAACCATAACTCAGACTAAAAACATTTCTTCTTTAATAGTGTTTATTTGGATAAAGTGGCATCTGTTTTGACTCTTATTTGCATTTTCTGACTTAGCCAGCACAAAGAGGAGGAGGATGACAAAACAACACCATGCAGAGACTGTGAAACGGTAAAATTAAACTGTGTGCTTCATGTATATCTTCATTATCAAGATGTTGGACCTGGAAGTGTAACAATTTTGTAACAGAAACCAAATCCCCATGCAAATGTTTGCAACATGGTGATATAGTCACCAGCTTCCCCTACACTGACACCCATGCATAGATTTTAATGCCCAGATAAAGCATGCAGGTTTAGAGGTCATTCAGGTGACAAGTTCACTGGAAACATAGAGGTAAACCAAATCCTGCAGGAAGTTTATAAAGAAGGTTTAAACAATTTTCTTGTTTACTTTGATTCCATCTTAATTGTAGTTCTTTTTGGAAATCCTTCCACGATATTAATAATCATGTTTTCTCGGTTAATTAAGCGGTTGCAGTTGGTAACTGCAGGATTTTTCTTTACTTTGATTTTCTTTACGTAAAAATGCATTTTGATTTAATATAGTAAATGCAAGCAGTAAAAACGCATTTTGTTCATTTTAACCTCCATAGTGGTGCACCTTAAATAAATGAAAACATGTAATATACTAAGAATATATACACACAAAGACAAATGTGTTTGCCCAGTAAAAATGGGATATTCACATGCTGAATCATATCTTGACTTGCATATAGGTGCAGATATGATATATAGATCAATATAGATATTGATTCACTGGATATAGATGGATCAGTTTATAAACTGTTTTTTTTTTTTTTGTCCTGTCAGAAATATAACTACTACATTGAGCATGGTATAGACCTGGACCATGTGCCACCTCTGGATGAATATTGGGTGGAGAGCATTATGAGGAGGGTCCCCAGGAAGCTGAGGCGCCACAGCGCACCACTGGAACTGCTGGTTGATGAGATCAAGGACGACTATTTGCACAGCACCAAGACAGCGATCTGTATTTATTCATATATACTTAATATATACATGGATCAGCTTGGTCTTTTAATCCGCAAATCATTCTGAGAATTGTTATGAGATCCAAAGCTAATTCACAGTCTTTTGTTATTTTATATTGGCTTAAGAAAAAAACCCGGAAGAATGCAGTAATAATAATAAGAATGTGACTTCAGTGTGGGGTTTGTGTGTGTGTGTAATTGTAGTGAGATATACATTCAGCGGATCAAAGGAAAGTGACAAAGAGAAAGAAGAAGATGTGCCCCATCACAGATTAGAGTAAGTCTGCAGGTTATTTATTGCATTAAAAAGCTCTGCTGGTATTCATAAGCAGCAACTACAAGCATAAACAATAAATTCTATATTGTGTAAAGGCTCGTGGAAAGTAGTTTTTTCCTTACCGTCCTTATGTCTTTTATTATCAGTGTGGAAAAGGTGCCAAAACCGTGGAACAAGTCTTTTGTCCATGCACGTAAGAGGATCGGTGAAAAGCTTTACTCTATCAACCCCACTGTGATGAAAGTACTCTACCTTTGGCATTTCTCCTACAAGTAAGTATGCTTGGAAACATGACAGCTTCAAACAAATTTGCTTAAAATGAAATATTTTTTTAATTTAGAGCTTCAAAAACTTTGGCCAAATGAAACCTTGCACTATAGTCAGGTGCACTATTTGTTGCACCTTCATTGCACTCATAAGTTAATGGTTCTGGTTAAGGCAATAGTGTCGGGACCATGTGTCATATTTTTTATATAATTTTTAAGATGTCATCGCAAGTCAGAAGCCCAGTATGCTGAAAATAGACTGTTGTTACTAGAATTTGGAAGCTCTCTGTTGTAATTGATGGTGTAAATATAGATCTTTCTCTGCTTATTGGAAATTTGTGACAAACCTCTGAAAAAACAAACGGTCAGTGTAGAAGATTCTTGTTTGCCCTGCTTGGTTATCTGGATGCAGAAATCTCCGGCTGATAGATGTAGAGGAGTTCCACTGCAGAAACGAGTCCATAGAGCTTTCTGAGTTTCAGCAGATTGTCACTCGACATGTTGACGGTGCCAGAGAAATCCTTCTCCAAAAGTAAGTCTGCTTTAGCACTTAACACCAGCATTCCCGTGCTCAGTGAAATAACAGTGAGAAGATAACTTTGCACAGATCTGATTAAAAAAAACAAAACAAACAGCATAAAGATAGCTAAACAGTAAGTCCCACCAATCACCAATCACACCCCTTTATTAGTCGTGCCTCTAGTAAAATAGGCATTTCACAGTATGGTTTACCGTAAATTCCGGACTATAAGCCGCTACTTTTTGCTCAAGCTTTGAACCCTGCGGCTTATTGTCCGGTGCGGCTTTTCTAAGGCTTTTTCATGATTTTTGTGACATCGTAAGAGGATTTGTTTTGGTTTGTTCCGCCATTTTGCCTGGCGGAAAGGCATGTGATCATGTACGTCCAAAGTAGTGCCGTACGAATTAGCGCGAAAAAGAGACTAGATTAGCAAGCTGGCTCTCGCTGGCCCTGTACTCATACCTGCAGCAGGTCTCCAAGGTGAACAGCCTCTGGCATGTTAGAACAAGGCAGCTAAGGGAAGTCGGCAAGTCAGATCCATAACTTCGGGATAAGGATTTTACTCTAAGGGCTGGGTGGGTCGGGCGCGGCCCACTTTGCGGGGCTCTCGCTAGCTAGCGCTACTAGCACGCTCGCTAGCTAGCGCTACTAGCCCGCCCGCTAGCGCACCTGCTAATGTATGAACAAAATATGATTTTTTTCATAATTTCAAGTTGTGCGACTAATATTCAGGTGCGCTTTGTAGTCTGGAAAATACGGTACTATTCTCTGACATCAGCTCTTTGAAATTCCACTTTGAAACTCATTCGGTTATGAGATGTTTAATGACTTTATTTCATGTACTGCCTGTTTCAAACCCACCCACCTCATTTCAGTAGGATTTAAATCTGGGCTTTGACTCAGCATTTCTATCCCTCCATTTCTTTTTCTTTTTTTTGAGTCATTCTTTGCAGACTTGATAATCTGCTTTGGATCATCATTCTGCTAAAAAGTCTACATGTGGTTCAATTTCAGCTTTCAGACAAATGGCCTTTAAGCAAAATTCACAGTTGAGCCAATGACTACAAGGTTCCAGTCACAAAGGCACCAACGTCGTGACTACAAAGTCCACAGCAGACTATCCCAAAGTCCTTTGCCTTTGCATTTAGGTATGATGATGGAGAGGTCAGCATGGTCACAGGAAAAAGTTTTCCTGTTCGAAGCTCGACTGAGGCTCGTCTGTGTGGAATTTGCATGTTCCACCTATGGCCTGTAGGGTTTTCCACCTTCATCTCACAGTCAGAAGACATACATGTTACATTAACGGTTAATTCTAAATAGGCCAGGGCAGATAAAATGCTTGAAGTGTATAGAATAAAGTACAGTATGAATGTGGCTTGTCGTTGAAGTGCTTTGAGTGTTCAGTCAGACTGTCGGACATGTGTGGTTCTCAATAATGTCATGTAATATTAAATCTGATGTTGTGTTTCTTTTTGCCCTAGCTGGCACCTCGAAGTGCAGAACATTTACCACCATGGGTGCAAGCGCAAACTGGTGCCTTCCAAAAGCAGCATGACCAAACTAGAGTCTTTTTTCAACTGTGTGGCTACGCTGATGACTTCCCAGCTGCAGAATCTTCTAACAGATTCAGTCATCGACTATACACACTTAATTGCAAAAGATCCGGTAAGAAGAAACTGAGTGGGCTAAAGGGATATATTTCATTTATATTTTATGAAAGGGTGAACACTTTGGTTTTTTTGTATAATTTTAATTTGGTCTTCACTTTCCTAGCATTCAGAACGAGCCAATGAGCACTCAGGCTTTGTTCTGCATCTTATCTTGGAGGACAGGGAGATCAAGTTTGAGCCCAACCTCAAAATGTATGAGGAGGCCTTTCTTAATGCGTTCGAGTTCATGGTCAGTTCTGTCAGCATGATACCTCGCGTGGAAACCAAACTGTACTCTGACTGGGTAAGGAGACAACTCTGTATACGGCCCTGTTTAACAGCACGTTTCCCCTTGAATTTTTACCTTACTTTGCTTTTCTCCAGCCAAGCTCACAGTTTGGAAGTACCCTAAAACCCATCATCCTTCCAGAGATCCTTCAGACCCACCAGGAGGAGGTATCCAGGGTATTCTGGGCTGAGTGTGTCAGGCCCAACGAGTACATCCACAAGTACGATAAATATGCCACACTGGTATCGAGGCAGGCGGAAGAAGATGTGGAGCAGCTCCTCTGTGACCAGCACTCTTTCCAGGAATTTATGGTGCAAGTGCTCCACTACCAGACGCTTATTGATGAGATCCAGTATATACCTTTACAGGTAAATGCATTAAAGGAAATCCCTAAACCAAGGTCACATAACTTACCCTGTGACTGTTCATCTTTCCTTCCAGTTATACTGATACATATTTTGCTGAAATGCTGTCAAATCAAAAAAGCTGAACAGTTAAAAACCGTAAAACCAATCCTCCTTAAATTTGTGGTCTTTTAATTGGGCTTATTTAAAAGCTCTTGCATCATTTGTCACTGGCCATTTCTTAAATTGTGTTAACTTATTTACGTCATGGATTTTAGGTGGTACGACTTGGCATGTTTGAGGTCCAGTCCTATAAGCTCATCCAGTCTCTTGTGAAGCGTGCACAGGACATACAGCAGAAACTGGTTACACGGATGCTCGATGACCATCAGAAAGCCAGCAAGATGTTAGTTGGTTCTCTCTTCTTTTTTTTTTTTATTCTCATCATGAGTGTTTTTTCTCTACATCAACATAGTTCCTCAATACAGCTGAAGCAAGTTATCAGGAATTAAGCAGCTTCTGTTTGGCAGATACTACTGAAATATGTAGAGGGAAGCTTAAGAGTTCAGACCTAAGCTGGTCACTCTAAAAAAAATACACTGTGTGAAAGTCATAGGGGATGTACTTTAGTGCTCTTTTTGATTTTCGGCCCTGTGTTCGCTGCTCTGTGGTGCTCTCTATTGCCAAGCAGTGCCATAATAAGATTGTAAATCTGTGAAATCCTCCGTATACATCACTGAATGAATGCTACTCTCCCTCTCACAGGCTCTGTGATGAATTTGAGCAGATTTCAGAGAAGGCACTGAGCACACCGCCAGATACTCAAAAGCTGATGGAATTTAAGGTGACTGCAGCAAACTTTAATCACACATACAGGCTTGTTGCATTATGCCATGCACAATTGTCCTTTAGAGCCTGTCCACAAAGCACTTATGGAGTGCACTGAACACTCAACATCCAGTCAGTAAACTTTGTCTTTTATTTCTTTTCTTGTGATTTTGAGTGAAGGTCGTCACATTTTTTTTAAAGATATAAATGACATTTTTTTTTTTCCCCTTATCCAGGCCTATATTAAAACGGTGGAGACCACACAGATGCCTCTTTTGCAACAAAGACTAGCAGACTCCACCACACAGTTGTGTTTCCTGCTGGAGTTTGTCACCCTGTCAACACTGGATATGGAGCTCAACACAAAGACAATCCAATGGTTTAAACATATGCCATCCGTCTTTAAGGAACACTATCAGATAGTTACCAAAACGACGGAACAATATCAGAGTGGGCTTAGGGTCTGTGTTTTTCTGTCTCAATGTATTTTAATGTTTAATGTACTGAAAACAGACTGATGGCTAAAATACAAGGACAACTTTCCTTACCCTCATTCTAGATGTACCATGCGCACATGTTGCAAGAACTGGACAGCTACAATAAACAAGTGGAGGAGTTTAAGACCTTTGGTGACGCAGCCCTTCTCAGTGATTACCTGACAAAAGCTCAGGCCCTCAATGCCAAACTGGAGTTAGCTGCTGAAAAGGTATACCACAACTTGTAACCTGCAAGCCTAGAAAGAAAACTGTACAGGTAGCTCTGGCAAACAAAAGCATGCAGAACAAGAATGCTGAAGGTAACTCATGCAGAAAAAGTGTGATTATACAAATGGCCCAACCATGTTATAACGCAGCATAGAGTGTCTTTGTTTGTGCCAGTCCAACAGCATTTTACGTGGGTCATTCATAGTAGGAATCTGTG
>VURO01020340.1:6287-42240 GCA_015108175.1 Pelvicachromis taeniatus
ATGTTCATTTGTTTTTTATTTTTTATTTTTTTTTTTTTTTTTTTTTTTTTTTTTTTTTAAACCTTCCCCATGTCTTTTTCCTAGGAGCCACACAGGAAGGAGTGTACAGGACGGTTGGCAGCAACATCCAAGTGCAGAAGCTTTTAAACGCCTTCTTCGGTAAGCTCGTGAACATTTGCTACATCTGTCCTTTTACAGTGTTTCACTCTGTTAGACTCATTAACACGGCACAGCAGGTTCTGCAAGTTTAGATCGGGCATCACATGGAAACATCAGCTGACTCACTGTCCTGCTTTTCTGGAAGCCTTAAAAATGCTCTAAGTTATATCCATGGTAGCCAGTAGCTGAGCATTTTAGCCATGTTAGTTTTATTTAAAACAGATCCTTTCCATATTTGTAATGCTGACTGCGACACTTAGCACCACTTAAATGGACCATAAGTTACAAAATTAAGTTAAGGTTTTATTCACTAAGACTTCAAACTGGCCACTGAAGCCATAAACTCATAAATGTGTTTTGGAGTGACAGAGCAAGGGAACTTAAGGGTATGTCTGCCACTGGGATGTGTTTTTGCAGCCACAGGCTGTATATAAAAGATGGATTTGTTTCTCTCTCTTTTTTTTTAATGTCCAGCAGGGGGCGACCACTGTGGTTGCTAAAGCGCTTGTGGTTCTGCAATAGACTAGAGTATCTCAGGCCATAGCCTCCTGACAACCGAGGAAAAATTCTTCAAATTGAACTTTTCTTTGTGATTTCCTGCCTCTTTGGAGCTAAACGAGACCACCAAAAAAACCCCACATGAGATATCAATGGAAAGCCCAGGATGTCCTCTATTTAGTAAACCAGGACTTGGTAGGGTAGCTCAAATAAGTCAAAAGATATAGATCAAAAACCAATGTCCATTACAGAGGACATAAATGAATATAAATGTGTTCATTGACTAACGACTTGTCAATCACACGTCGCGGGCTGTCTCTCTTTCAGCAAGATGGCGACCACGAAAATGGTCAGCTCCAGGCTTCACAACAGGACGCCACTCACCAGTGGGTGAAGTCACGATGGCTACATCCATCAGTCATGACACTTCAAGCAGGGGGCAACCACGCTAGTTTAAGGCACCTTGGCCAGGCCTTTGCTTTTCAGACTCAGAAACGATGTCTTTCTTATAGCATCGTGTTTAGTCGAGACAGGGTGGAGCAGTTCAGGTTTAATACCAATAACGCGTTTCACAGTAGTGGTTGTGAACTTTCTCTGTTTACTCTAAGCTTTCTGCTTCGGGCTCTGTGTGTGTGCCCACGCAGAAAATAGATCAAACTAAACTTCATTCATTTAAACAAAAGTGCATTCAGATCTGATGCATTCCCACAGCCTAATGACAGAGATGTGGAAATTACTTTAGATTTTTTGGCCAGATTAAAGTGAAATTAACTTTATGGATTTAATATTCTTGGTGATAAACAACCTACAAATAATTCAATTTTTCAACAACCATTTCACAACAACAGTCACCTCAAGGTGCTTTATATTTTAAGGTACAAACCCTACAAGACCCCAGCAATGTGACAGTCCCCTTTAAGCAAGTGCTTGGCAACGGTGGGAAGAAGGAAGAACTCCCTTTTTAACAGGAAGAGACTGCCGGCAGACCCGAGCTCAGGGAGGGGTGGCCATCTGCTGTGACTGAATAATTTTCAAATCTTTGTTCTTTTAGTTGCAATTCGAGCAGCGCAGAAGAGACTTGGCAGCAGATTAGGATCACGCATGAAAACATTTATACATTTTCTGCATTAGTAACCGATTGTTAAACAAAGTCGGCACATTTTGCACTGCTGTAACTGTAGTTGGCAATTTGGTGGAAAAAGCGGCACTTCCAGCCAATTTGAAACCATAACCTTCCCTGGATCAGGTCACGCATCAGGGACAAGTTGCTATAGTAACTAACCAGGTAAAAAGAGAGCCACCTTCGTGACTTTGAGCTCACCGGTCCTCACGAGCACATTAATCTTGCTTGTAGTAAACCCCTGTGCTCCTGAAGACAGCTGGTCCTTTGGGCTTGCTGTAGAGCTGGCGTTCTCCCCCAGCTGTGTGGAGAGACGTGTCTGTAAACATAACCATGAAGGAATGCTGCTGCTGCTCTTTTTTGTCGAAGGTCCTCATGATGCTTATCTTTTTTATGATATAGCCCACACATGTCACAGCTAGTTAGTGTCTTTGAGTATTTAAGGTAGTATTTAAGGCCTTTTTCCTGCTCTTTCATAGACCCTGCAAACCCAGGAGATGTGGATCTCCACAGCAGTGACTGGGATGATAAAACGGTCACAAGTGCTTTGAAGTTTTATCTCAGGTATGTGTGTGTATGAAATTGTATCATATTATAACATAACTTTCCTTATTATTATAAATATTATTATAAATGCCTTTTAATTGGTCTTGAGTCAGATTTTTTTTTAATTCTTACATGCAAATTTGCACAAGTGTATACTCGTAGGGTTGTAAAATCCTGAAAGGATTTTTCCAGCATTGATTGTATAAAATGCACAAATGTGGATCTGCACATCTGAAACACATTTTTATTACCACAGTAACAAATGTGGGCTTGACAGAAGATGCACTCTCTCTCTCTCTGTCTCATTACTTTCTAGTGTAACTCTATATCGAGTGCTTTTTGGCTTTGTCGTGCTTTTAATGTGGTGAGTTATATTGCGCTTGTGTTTACTTGTGTGTCCTTATTTATCCGCAGGAGTTTGTCTGAACCTCTAATGACCTACAGTCTGCACAGAGACCTCATGTGCGCTGCAAGTAAGACGTGTTTTGGAAGTGATCCATTGCTAAGACCGGGAGGTTATGTTCTGATGTGTGCCTCCTCTCTAAAATCTTTCCTTGAATCTAGACTTGCCAAAGGATTGTGTTATGTATATTAACATGGTACAATCCAGCTGGTTTTCTGTTTAGCTGTACCTGGCAAATGGAAGGTGACATGTGCACTGTCACTTTTTTTGCTTTAATGTATAGTTTTGAGATGCGATTATGATCTTCGCTTTAATGTTTATGTGTGTAACGGATCATTTACTGCAAAACGCCTCCAAAATAGTACACAAAGATTTTATATAAGGCAAGAAAAAGGACATTAAAGCATAAAAGAAGCCTTTAGGCATCAATGCTGTGCATGCTGGAGGTTCACTGCCATGTCAGGCAACACAATATCACCCTGGACACTAAAGGAAATCTGAGTCTCCTGTTTGTTTTTATCCATCACACAGCAATACTGTAAAAACCAAGAAGACAATGACTTTAATAGCATCAGCCTCATTCTGTCAGGATGTTGCATTAAGGCAGCTGGTGGCCTCAGTTTCCTGGAAATGCCATTCATTATAGGAATGGGGGGGCTTCTCGTTATATGGCCTGACATTCTGGAGAGGCTCCTTTATTAGTTTCACGACAGTGCAGAAAGGCTGTCACCCACTCCATGCTCTCTCATAAAGTGATGCTGTCTTTGGTTGTGATTAACACAGAACTTTTGATTTTATTGACTTGACATGAAAGAAAAGTTAAATGAGACTCATGATTTCTATAACTGTCTGTGTGACAGAGTCAGATAACCTGGACATTCGACTGAGTGAAATCCATTCACTTACCTACAAGCTGCCAGAGAAGAATCGGGAAATGCTGGAGATGCTTATAAAGCACCTGGTGAAGTAAGCGAGCTTACTTGGCTGCGACTTGCAGAGCAGCTCTTCCTCTCCTTCTAGAAGGAGCTCTGTTCATGTGCCACTGGCTGTTTTGAGTTAGTCTTTTATTCAAGCCAGCCTTCCATTTGTTGACAGCGTGTGCAGCCACAGCGACGAAAACCGGATGACTCCATCAAACATGGCGGTGATCTTTGGGCCCACGCTGATGAGAGCAAAGGAGGAAACCGTGGCGGCCATGCTGGATATCAAGTTCCAAAATATCGTGGTTGAGATTCTGATAGAGCACTGCAAAAAGGTACGACTGAAGTGATGCAGTTCACCCTGAGAGTTGTGGGACCATTAATGCCACGTATTCTTAGGTATGTTGAGCTGTTACTGTTGGTGGTTTGCTTAACGTAAAGTATGAAAAAAGGGTGGCTCAGTCCAAAGGTAATAAAATCCACCTAGCGGCACCTTTAAAGCCGACTAATCAACATGTTGCCTCCTTTGTTTTGGAGTACAAAACACAGCTGAGGATTTCTTTCCAAACTCTTCCTTTTTTTTTTCTTGGCAAGGCTGCTGAAGGCTGTGGAGTTTCCTGTACATAACTGCCAGTAAAACAGCAAATTGGTGTTTTTATGGTTTGGGTTTTATATGAGTTAACTAAAAAAGTCCTTAGGACTGAGCCAGGCTATCTGACTGTCCTGCTGCTTGCTGTACATCTATGCTTTTAAAGCACAAGCAGCTTTGTGTTTGTCACCGGTCTAGCCATTAAGTTTCTACTTTGGTATTTGTGCTTGTTTTCTTGCCTTTGTTCTTTGTTAATGTCATTGTTAAGAAAAAATGACTTTTCCAGCTTCTTTTTTCAGCTCTTTATCGTGTAAAGATTTTACTTCTTTCAGCTGAGACTCTGTGGAGCTGAAAAAAGTAGCCAGCGAACTAAAGTGTTACTGTGACCTTATTCTCTTTTTCTTTTTTTTTCAATGTGGTTGCAGATCTTCAGTCATATGCCAGAGGACAGCACTGCCCCACCTGTCCCTCCCCCGCGGATCAACCCGAGAAAACGGCAACCCATCACAATCTCCAAGCGACCGGCTCGTGTTTATCAAGCTCTTAGTCACGAGCTTTACCAGCACACTGAGAGTAATTATCAGCCTCTCTTGGCCTGATTGTCACCATCATCCTCATCATTATCCCATGCTGTCTTTGCCGAGCATACAGTAGCTTTCTTTTTAAATGTTGTTTTAAATATATTAACTAATTAATTTTATTCTTTAAAAAGACTTGTACCACAGCGTACCTGCAGGGTCATTTCTTGACATTTTCTAAATGGGATTTATTGTAGTGTGTGTTTGTGTGTGTGTGTGTCAGCCAGAGCAGTTATTACATACTTCAAAACTTGGAATTTGTTTGTTAAATTAAATTCTATTCTATTTCTCTTCTATTATAATTCTCTATCTGTATCATCTTCCAATGTTGTTAGAAAATAATTTGGTGCTTCCTTTTTGAAAAAGAATTAATTTAGAGGACAAATAAACGTATCTACAATTTGATCTCATGTTAATCTTTTTTTGTCAATGCCTCAGGCTAAATCATTCAATTTTCTGCTTTATTGAATCTCTTGCTAAGTGGCTGTGACTCTTGTCTTTTCATAGACAATGGCAGAGAAAGTTTGGGCGCATGCAGCTTGCTCTGACTGCATTGTGTGCGTTATGTAGCCAAATGACCAGCTTTTTATGGTTAATCCAAAGCTCGAATGATCAATTTCTGTGCATTACTGAATTTCCCAGAGGAACCCACCTCTGAGGGATTAGTAAAGTTTTTAGTCTAAGTTTTTCTAATAATAAAAATGTACCAGATTAACATCATAGATTAAAATATTTCCATATAACTTAAAGCTTAACCTTTTTAATTTACAACTACCAAACTGTTAATGTTGCTGCTTTGTAACAGATGGTCAGAGTGACAATTCCAACATGGATGCTGAAAACCCAGTGAGCCCCACTCCCATACAGCGTCCAAGGAGACAACCATTAGTACCCAGAGCAGCTATCCGTCAGGACAGGCAACCAGAATCTGATGCTTCTTCAGCAGGGAACGGGGAGCCTGGGATCTACGTGAGCAGGGTGCCATCCTTTCAGGGCAAAAAAACACCTGCAAAAGGGGCAGCCATCAAAGAAGGTATGGTGACCTTTTTTATTTAATGTAATGGAAAATTCCTTATCTGATACATGCTCATCTGCAATGAAAAAAGGCCTCTTAGAGGACAGAGGGATACAGCGCAGAAGAGTATGAAAAAAGCAAAGTTGTAGTTTATTTTGGCCAAGATGTGGGTACTCGAGTCTGGAAGAAAACATTCTCAGGCGAAGCGTGTGGCTACATGTAGCATTTAAAAATCATGAATCTTTCCCATTGACTTACTCTTTTATGACGAACATGTTTCTTTTACTTGTATACTAACATCAACAATCATGCCTATTGTGTTGGTTTACGACTTTGTGTGTTTCATCGTGCGCAACGGCTGTAACTTTGATGCCGCTGTGTCTCTTAATTTATTATTTAATTATACACTGCCATAACCTTTTGAAATAAACAAGTTTAAACCAAGCTTTTTATTTGTTTAAAAAGAACCCGATGGCAAGAAGCCAATCACAGTTGAAGATCTCCAGAGTTAATTTATGAAGCGGAGTGTTACACAAGCATTTAGAGCTGACGATGAAGCACAGCAGTCGCCGTGATGGACTTGGTTGCAGATGTTAAGCCTTTCCTGATGTGTTAACTGCCCATCATATGAATTGAAGAAGTGTAGATTTTAGTTATCAGTGGACTAAGATGGCCCATTTATAGTATTTATGCACTCGTAAAAGCATTATCTTATGACAACAACATCTAGTTAGGCAAATGTTGATTATACAATTTTTCTACAGCTTGTGGTGTTTACAGTATCAGTATTGCATTACATCATTTCGTGCATTCATTTATGTAGTCAAGTTTATTGTATTTACTGAATCTATCAGGAGTTTATGTCAGATAAATAACTGCACAAATGTACTTTATAATGAGTGAACTAGTCCAACCCACAGAATTCCTTTCCCCCACCCCCCCAGCATGTCATTATATGCATTTTTGTCAGGTGCATATTATGGACATGCATAATTAAACCATAAGACATGTCAATTTACAACAATTATAAGGGTCATTTTTTTTCAGGGGATTCTGATGGTCTGACCCGAACCAGGTCCACGGAGAAACAGCAGATTTGTCGACCCCCGGTTAGGCCTCCTGAGCCACCTTCCAGGTGCCCTGCTCCACAAAAGCCCCCAACTGCAGCCAGCAGTGAGACCACGCCCACATCCTAGTAAGTAATCTTCATCCATGCAAAAGTCTAGTCATGCTCATATATTTAACAAGAGTGTGTGCAGTTCATATTAAAAAAAATAATTGAGCTTAAATTGCGGTTGACATGAAAATTCCGGTAACTCAGCAGCGCACAATGCTATGTTAATTAAACCACAAGATAATAGTTATTATGACACTAACGCTGAGAGACAGGCCACAGTTTGGAATGAAAACAATGCAACCACACATCCACTCTGTCATCACTGCAAACTACTGATAGTGATGTCATCATGATGTCTTTTTAAAGACACACTGCATCAGCACATGTCTTAAATTAATGCCATAGAGGTACACTGCTGATTGAATTAACTTTAGGAACTGTAATGAAGCGTATTGTGTTTTTTCCCCTGTGGAGGTGGAAGAGAACACAAACAGAATTAAAAGGACCGTTATTATCCGGCCTCCATTCATCAGGTGAAAGGAACGTTACTGTAGCTTGTTAATGTTTCTAAATAAGCAACTGTTTGCTTTAAAAATTGCCACATTACTAAATAAAGATAGTATTGAAGTATCTGTTCCTGCTGCCAAAATTAGATTTGTCAGATGTTGTTTTTCTTGTTAGAGTGTAATAATACAGAGCATGTTGACTCTGCTTAAAATAAATGCCCACAGCTGCAACAGCCATGCCTGATGGCAGTTAGTCATTAAATGCATCATATTGTCTGTGTACAGTGTCAACATCTCTACTATTTATTTTTTCCCAGCGTTGCATCTAAAACAAAGTTTTTTGAAAACGCTTCCAGGCAAGTTGGCAGGTATGTAAATGCGCCACTTTCTAATCAAGTATGCATGCATATAAAGTTTTACATGACGGTGAGACTGATTAACAAACTCATGCTTACAACTCATTGTCAGTAAAACTGTGTACATGTGTTTTTTTTTTTTCCCTTGTAAAAATAAAGATGTAAAACACGTAATAGGGAGTAGACAGTCGGTCAGATAATAAGTAGCAATTTTACTCCCAAGACAATGCCATGATATTCTGAACTACTGTTGGACAGCTGGACAAAGACAGCTTGCACCAAATTACAATCGGTAATCTGGCAGGCTCTGAAAACACAAATTTTAATTACATTTGTGAATATATATTAAATACGATTTCTTAAACTCTGATATGTGATTAGATTTTAGAAGATTAGAAGAATACTAATCTGTATTGTTAAAATGTGACACATTTAAGCAATGTTAATTAATGTGCATTGCAAACAACATTAGGTGCTTTTAGGTGTTCTTATTAAATGCACAAGAAGAGTTTAGGGTAAAAAATATTAATAGCTTGCATATAGCAAAACCTTGATTTGGCATTTACAAAAACATGGTATTGGTAAGTAAAGGTAAGCGAAAAGGTTTGGACACAGTTATTTTGAGGGCTGCTCTACGTAACTGCATGTGTGTCTGTTATGGTTTTTCCCTATTAGTATACAAAATTCACACAGCATGATTTGCTATTGTTTACAATAGTCAGGGAGCATGTGATAAGCAGCTGGAGGTCCAAAGTTTTAATTTTTTACCTTTTCAAAAGGTCTACATTAATGTGCAAAAAACAAAAAAACAGTTTCATTATTCTTTTTTTGCTAATAATCCTTAACTTGAAGATCTTTTGTTATGGTACAAAAAGGTATGCTGATAGTGTATTGGTTAACACCTTGGCTTGGTAAGTGAAAGCTCACTGGCTTCAATTTCAGATCCCACAAATCCCAGTTAGAGTTGCATCAGGAAGGGCATCCCGCATCTGTTCTGTCTCCTTTTCCTCTCATCTCTTTACCCTGACCCATGGAAGATGGCTGCCACTCCCTGAGCCTGGTCATCCCAGAGGTTCCTTCCTGTTAAAAGGGAGTTTTTCATTCCTGCTGTCACCAAGAGCTTACTTTATAGTGCTGATTGTTGGGGTTTTCTCTCTCAAATTGTAGGGTCTTTACCTTACAGTATAAAGTACTTTGAGGCAACAGTTGTTGTAATTTGGCGCTATATAAATAAAATGTAATTGAATAATGTATTAAAATGTTGAGATTAGAGATGTGCTAGAATAGTGTTTGTGATCCTATTCAGCTGTGTTCAGCTGGCTGTGTGTGAGAAACTTTCCTTTGACTTTTATAAATACCTAAAGCATCATGCAACATGCAGATGAAAAGTAAGTTTGTGAAGCATTATTATGTGGAGCAGTCGGGATCTGATGCCTGACTATGTTTTGTGTACTTCTAAACATCCACAACATCAGCTGTTAATCACAATGATTATTTTTTAATAAAGGAGTCCTTCTGTGGGGACTATCAAGTCACACAGTCCTGCTTCTCCTGCTCTGAATTGCCGCGTTGTTTGCTGTGAGAAACGCGTTTAGAAGCTTTTTGCCTGAATATTATTTAAAAGCTGCGCCTGCGTTGTCAGGTGATTACTCACACCCTCATCAGGTCTGCATCTTGCAGTCTTCCCTGTTTGCTCGACCATAGTTGCTTTCTTTCGATTGTGCTGAAATAACATGCTATTAATTCAGACACTTTGAATATGTCAGATTTATGCACGTGTGTTTGTAAGTTGCTGCATTGTTAGTCAGTTACCCACAAAACTTTCCACGCCTACTTTTTTCCCCGGTTGTCGTAGCACACCGACTTTCCCAGCTTGGTATATCTGTCACTTTGTGTTTAAGGTATTCTACTTTTTGGATAATTATCAATTTAAGTTGACTTGGTTTGCTCTCATTTAGAGCTTGCAGACTCCTGCTTGACACGAGTGTGAGAGAGAGCTTGTGAGAAATACAACAGCCTCACACAATCGCGGATAGATGGAAAACCTGTTCCTATGTTTGAGCTCTTCAGCTGGCTCGTGTAAGGCTGACCCCTTTCACAGTGCCTTTTGTGAGGTGGAAAAAGACACACATGCACTTTGACGATTTGCAAGTTAATGTCCTTGCTGTTCACCCTGCAAATGTAGCTGTGGAGGATACAAATAAACAGTGTACAAATGGGTAGAACTTGTGGGAGTGTTACCAAAGAAAGATTATCTCCTCATTGTTCTTTACGCTATTCTGTTTGATTTTGATGTCCAGTTTACATAAACATGTCCAAAAGGGAGGCTAAGGAGCTAGTAAACATTCAGTTTTTGAAGATGATGTCTTGGCTTTGTCAGGACATCTTTTGGGGTGTTCCAGCTACGCAGTGGTTAGTACCCAGTTAGTGCTGGCTGTCTGATCCCACAGAAAGTACTGGAGCACAAACATAGTGCTTCCTGTATATGGGGCTGTGTAGAGTAATCAGAGCACCAATTTTGAATTCATGAAAGGACCTGCTCATCTGAGCTAGACTGCGGTGCAATGGAAGATGGTGGATAATGTTTACTGTATGACACGGATGACTGGTACTGGTCACTTACCTGATTAACAGGTGGCAGTGGAAGGCACCATAGCAAGAATGCAAACCAGAGGAGAAACTGTGAGGCTATTGGCCACGTTCTGCTGGGAAACTTTGGATCCTGACATGTATGCTGAAGTTAAATTTAACACTTTACTTTTTCACACTTTCCTGAAATTGTTGGGGACAGCATAAACCCTTTCATAGCAGAGGTATTCCCTGATTGCTGCCATCTCTTTGAGCATGATGAAGCAAGGATGGTTTGAGAAACATGTCAAGAGCTCAAGCTGTTATTTGGCTTCTGAACTGCCCAGATATCACTCGGATTTAATATCTGTGGCATGTGCTGGGCGAAGAAAAAAAGCACACAACTTGCAGGACTTGGATATGTGCTACTAATGCCGTAGTACCTACTGTAAGAAGTGTTTTGAATAATCGGTTACAGATTATTGTTTAATAGAATTACATTCATAATAAGTTGTGAAAAGCTGGTGAAATAGTGTTTTAAACCATTTAAACTATGTGTTTGTAATTGGGGTTTTTCTCTCTCTCTTTTCTATATTAGTCCAGCGGGTTCATCATCGGCAGTAATGACTGTGAAAAAAGAGGTAAAATTAAATAGATGTATTCAGTATTTGTAATGCTCTTGAGTCTTTTCCAAAGTAATACACTGAAAAATGCTTTGTTTCAGTCCTAAGTTGTCACATTACCCCTGAATCAAGTTTAAAAACTGGCCTCCGTTCAGCTTCGGTGAGCTTTTCTCTCAGTAAGCACTGTTGTTTTTGCCACTGTTAGCTAGCGTTAGCCACCGTTTGAAGTATATGTATCACTTTTTTTTTTTAAAAACCACTTGAACCTAACATTAGCTGGCATAATGTTAGCTTATAACCAGCTGTTGTTGTTTAACCGGCTCAGCTGCGTGGAAATGGGAGGGTTTCATGTCTAATCTGTTGACAATTTCAGGAATGAATAAACATATTTATGCACGTTTTTGTGTGCACTGACTTCGGTTCAGGAGAAAAGGCTTGAGGTGAGGAGGAAGAGGATGAGTGAGAGGCGTGGTGTTTGAGGAGAAAGAAATCATGATAAAATGATGATAAAAATACGTAACCATTACACATACATATATAAATTATACAAGATCATTTAACATATGTACAAATGTCAACATTATAGCTCGAGCTAGTTGTGATCTATCCTATGCTCTGTCCCTGCCCTGTATATTTTAAATGGATTCATTCTCTGTTTAAGAGAACACATTGGAAGATGTAACCTAAGAAAATACTTACTATACATTTTTTCTTAGAGTAATTTTGGTTTGCCAGCAACTCCTGGGAAGGGTCACCACAGTTCAGCACAGTTCCAAGTTTCAAAGCATTTTTTTTCCCTCGATAAATTCAATAATAACATAAACATTTTCTGAAATGTGTAAGTGTGGCAAATATGCAAAAAAGTGTACAGCAGTTCTTGGTGTATCATGTGACATTAGCATAGTATCCTGTGCAGTGGATGAAGTTTACATTTAAGTTTTCAAAGAGCAATACCTACTGACTGTGTACTGCATCGGGAGCGAGGTGACACTTCAAACATATTCTTAGATTCTTTCGGCGTTTGAAACAGGCTGTCTGTGTTCCTTTTTCTAGGAATTTAAGTGAGGAAGATGTGGCTGACATCATGTGACCTTTGGGAGCACATCAAGCTGGAGGGAGTCACCACTAATGAACTTAAATCGATCCAGTCTGTGTAAAAATAGACTGAGGAAATAGCCCTTAATTGAATTACTTGGTGTAAGAAGCGAAGCTGTAGCAAACTTTTTAAGGAGCTCGCAAAGTTACTGGTTCTGTGTTCAGTAAGCATTCCAAAGTTAGGCTGGAGTAAAACTCATTTACCCTCGTTTATTTTGTTAAATAAAATCTCTTTAGTCCTTTTATGGTGTTTAATGGTTCGTTTTAGTCACGACCAACTGTGTCTGTCAGGGGTTTAACTGCAGTACTGGTTATAACTTGTCTGCATTGCTAACATGAATGTCCCAAAGAAGACTAATTCATTTAAAACTGGCTAAATCAGTTTAATCATTGTACATTAGTAAATGTGAATTTTTACTCTTGATAGGTTTTGAGTAGGATTATGAAGTGGCCCGCGTATCACGATTGCGACAAGAAAATCTACAGTGTGTCATGTAAGTGCTTTTGCTGACAAGCCAGGTAAAACAAACGACACTGATCAGAAAAATTCTGTTTTCATCGACGTGGGCAAAGGGCAAGCAAACACTCTGGTTAACCTTATCCTTTTCAAAGTCACTTTTATGAGGCATTACACAGAAGTATTTATGCCGTCACCTCCGATTTTGTCAGTGTAGTTTGAAATTACACCGAATGTAGTGGTGGCGTTAACACAGCTCAAATGTAAAACAAACTTGACTGTTAGTATGTGAAAATAACACTCCAGTGTTTTTGCTTCCATTTCTCTGTTCTTAAAATTGTTATGTAAATTTTACACTTGTGTGTATTTTCATTTGTTGTTGTTGTTGTTATGTTTTTTGTTTTTTTTTTAATTTTGTTAATCCAGCTTTTAAAATTCAGGTTGATTTCTGGTTTTAAAAAAAGAATAATTAAACAGAAGGACTTCTGAACCAGACTCATGAGTAAGACTCGTCTCTGTTTCATTCATTACTGAATGGCTTTTTTGTTCGTTTACTTTCATATGAAATCTGATCACAGTTCTGGAAACTTTGGTTACTCTTATCCCAACTTAATGCGGTATTAACGCTCTGTGCTATCAGTATTTAACCAAAATCAACACAACAGAACTTGTTGTTGTGAAACTTGAGCCTGGGCTTTTTGACTTCACTGGGAGTGTACATACACTTGCTTCATTATTCAAAACTTTACCATGATAAAATGAGCATCCACTAATATAACAGTATATGTACAAAAACACAGGGACAAGCAAAATAGGTTCTTAGTCATTAAAGAGAGACTTAAGAAAGTCAGATAATTGTTTGTCTAGACTTTGCTAGAATAAAATTTTCGAAATTTCTGCCTTTACAGCAACAACACTTACATTCATAGCAAATCACAGGCAGAAAAGAAAATGAGAGGTGAATAGGATGAATGTTAGCAACTTATTCAGCCAGCAGAAGTTATCTCTGTGTGTGTATGGTTAGAAACTAAACCCCCCCCGAACACCACCGCCACCCACACACACTCACAAAGCTAAACTTTCTTTGTAAAGAAGTGAAAAGTTGAATTCCCGACAAACTTTTGTATTTTTTTTTTTTAAATGCTCAGTTGAAATATAGATACAGTAGCAATAAAGTGGGTCCCAGTCCCCGGCCCATATAAAATGTTGATGAAGTATCTCCCCTTGTGGCGCTGAATTCCTAAAGTGACCACACAGCGCTATCTGACTACTACCATTATCTATTTTTTGTAAACCCTCAACCATCCTCTGAAGAGCATAACTGGTCATGTGGCTCTTCTTCCTGTGGAACTAACATATTCTAGGAATGAGAGAGCACAGTGGTTCCTACCATTTTGCACTGTGCGGTTATCTGTCAAAGGCACTTTTGCATTGTATTTATGTTGCCGTGCGCTCTTCCCTCCGCATTCCAGTGTACACTGCCAGCCATCTCTCCTCGCCTCATACCTTGATTCCTCAGCAGTGGATTGGATGGTTGAATTGCATCGAGCATCAATGGAAATTCCCATTCTGATTTCATGCCAATTTATTTAGCCTTGAGCTTCAGTTAATTGCAGCCAAGCGCATGACTCTCAAACGGAGCGCACACACAGGAACAAAAGAATGTGTGTTATGACTAAAAAAATAATCGCTAACATTTTCCACTCTTGCATTTAAAATTAGTTTATCTGAGTTTTGATGAAGCGCTTACTCACTGTCCACTGTGATGCATCACTAGATCTGCTCACTGATATCATGGGATTGCATGATATCTGCTCATAATTTCACATACATTTCACCTGTACTTTCAGATTTAAAGGGGACTTATGCTTTTGTTTATTTTCTGTCTCGTATATGCTGTCACAATGACAAATCTTTATATTAAAAATAATATTTATTATTTGAAAAATAATAATATTGGGTTTTGCGCACGTAATCTTGACTCCTTTAAACACCCTGCTTCAGTTTTTTTTTCAGCTCTTGTCTCAGGCAGATGTCAACAAGAAGGAATGTCTTTAATAATGGCTAAAGGTGGCCTAAAAGTAGGGTAAACTAAACCGCGACACCAAGTCCAGCTGAATGATACATTTTAAAATGATATCTTCTTGATAATATTTTCATGACATATGAAGTGTGACATACAGGGTCTCCAGCATAAATAAAACCAAGGACTAACTGAAGAGAGTTGGATTGCAGATAAGCCTAAAAGTTTATTTAATTGCCTTTTTTAAGTTTAATTTGCCCCAGTTCCTGTCTTTAATGCAGGTTTTGTAAGTTTGAGTGAAAAAAAAAGTAAAAGTTGAACCTTTCTTGCCCAAATAGTCATCACAAAAACTTTTTATACATTTTTTTTTTTTTACATTTTTGTTAAAGACAAATCTGTATTTGAGTTGAGAGGCTCCAGTAGAGCGCAGTACAAATACTGCAGAGTTTAAATTCCCCAAAAAACGTATCCCGCTCTCAGAGTCAGAAATATTTTAATTGCCTTTAAAAGATGACACCTTTTGAAAAACACACATTTTGAAAAAACAGAGATCACAAAAGATATAAATCATACAATAAAGGACTTTGAAAGTCAAAAGTATTTGGACACAAAAACAGACATCAAACTGATCACTATATACAGTTACTGTCGCATGTACAAAGAACCCTGTTAATATGCAGTACACTGGGCACATTTCAGCAAAATACAAACACCATGACCTTCTTTGACTAAATCAGTATCAAAATTTTACAGACGCACCTATGTCTTATTAATGCACTGTTGTGTTGGCTGCGGCCCCTGTGAAAGGTGTAGAAAAGCTTAACCAGCATAAAACAACAATATTTAGAACCAAAGTTAATTTAACGAGTTCTTAACCGCTGCAGCGGTCTTACATATGTAATATCTTTGTCTCTAGACAATGTGCTTTGTGAAAATTCAGTTTGCTAAAAGATGGCTTGTGTGCCTTGTGCCTGAAATTGGTTTCTGTGTAACTTCCAAACTTTATTCACATTTTGAAGAAGAGCCAGATCACCTTCAGTCTACACCCAAACCTGTCCACTGTATTCTCTTTCCTCCCCTAGTCACTCCACACAGCAAATAGTGTACAAGAAGACAAGTTAAAAGCATGAACATGTTTATTTGTGCTGATGAAGTCGGATGCTCTACAGGGTTTCACTAAAGCTTAGGAGCAAATAGGCTACAAAGGAGCTGTGAAACTGACTGTGACAGCCAGCCGATCACTGTACAACAGAATGTTCTCATGCCTTCTGATAAATGTCCTGTGTACTGAACAACAATTACACCACCAGCCAGTATACAATAAACAGGTAATATGTGGATGTCTGTGCATCACTTCCTGTAAAGCAAAAAGTTATCCATACGACTACACAAACACATAATGCATGCATCTACAATCTTGTAAAGACAAGTGGAATTGTTAAGTGCTGAATTTACAGAGTTATAAAACATTATCAAATGAACGAATTGTCAAAAGGTGCAGAAGAAACCACAGAAGTCACTTTTGCTGTAAGCACAGAGCAGCTTGATTGTGAGAAGGCAGGATGTGCTACAGTTGAGTCTTAATTACATCAATCAGTTGCATCATACAGGCCGTGTTGTAGGCACAGAATGCCTTGTGTTTGCACACTCGTTTGTTTCTTTAATGAAATGTAGATGTGTATAATTGCATCCATTTCTGCAAATGAATGCTTTTCGGCTGTTAAGTGACGGCGATCAGTTATCTTCAAGGCATTCCACAGATTTCTTTCCTTAGTTTTAATCTCTGAGGTTTGGCAGTGCCTGTCAAGGATTCGTACATTCCACATCCGAGGGCCTTCCAGTTTTCGACTTGGCTTTCATTTGAAATTTGTTGCTCTGTAAAACATTACTGCAGCAATCTAAGATCTCTGGCACTCCGAATCTCATTCAGTATTTTGCCTGTATTTGGTGTCATCCTTTCTTGCTTGTATCCCTACACGACTTTCAGTCCTTGCTGGAGAAACTGTCAGCACAGCGTTGTTGTGCAGACGAGGAAGAGCGGTGCGTTCTACACGCAGCCCTGTCTGTTACAGCTGATGACCTCATGTTCGTTTTTGTTTCATGACTCACTTGCGAGAGGCTTCTAATTGGTCGCATCGTTTGTTTTAGCTTTAAAAATAAGAGTGCTTGTCGCCACGTTCAACTTTTAAAATAATGCACATGGCAATGCCAAACATCAGAACTTTTTAAAGGCACTATTTTTACACAGTTCTGCATGCATAAAACGAGACCATGTGTTTGTTGTAACATTAGTTGCATAATGAATTAATATTTTCATGAGACGCTCACCGATAACCAAATCAAACTGTTGCATTTGATAGAAAATTCACTAAAGAAAAGCGATTTATTTTACGCTGACTGTGGGTAAGGAAACGTCTAAACAGACTGTTTCTTTTTTAACTTACAAAAAACCAAAAACAAAACTTGAAGATATCCAGTCTGCATATTTGCTGCTGTAAAGAGCGGTGGGTTCTGTGTGGTTGTCTGCAATTTAAACAAGGTCAATGTGCTGCTTAAGTTGTCTAAATATTAAAGTACTTCAAAGTGAGCAGATGATGTTTCATTTAAAACAACGTTTTTTTTTCATGACTTAGCTGAAATTTCACGCTATGCTGTGCTTGACAACAATCACAGTACTGATCATGTTTGAGTGCTGGACAATAAAATTCACAGAAGGCATGAAATGAATGTGAATCTTTCACTTTGTCATTAACATCTGTTGTTGTCTCCTTCTGAAAAGATACATCGCGTGTCAGAAACACTTTAACAATGAGCAGAATATACAGCTATGAGGGATTGTATTGTGGTGTCAGAGGCTTCAAATAAATCTGTACTCTACTGGATCTATGATTTTAGTCATTTGTTTTTTTAATTCTTATATAGAATATGGACACTTATATGTGAGATTTTTGTCAGTTCTTGCAGAAGTTTAGGCCTATGACTGTTCACTGGACTGGAATTTAGAAAGAAAACATCAATGAATCCATGGTAACTGATATGGAATTTGAATTTCCGGCAGTTCGGAAGTCTGCAAGTTCACCGGTCAGCCGTTTATTTTCCAGGAAAGACTTTTACATGTTTTAGATTTCCTGAGCCATTAACGATTTAGACAATCTATGTCTTGCAAAGCGTCTACTGCATGGCACCATGGTCCTTTATGCTACAGTTACACTACCAAAAACAGTGGCTGGAGACTGCAGCACAAACAAAAATTATTGCAGCTATGTGCAATAAACTTGCGATCTCCCTTCAAATACAGTGACCAGATCTCGCAGTCGCTCGCAGTCGATTGCTGTCTTTAAAGTACCTTCGGTGTGACTGCAATAAAACGGCATCAATAGGTTTGTGATATTACAGCAATTAGTGGCTTATCATAAATCTGTTACCGCCTGTTGCAAATCATACACGGAAATTCACATCAAACAGAAATTCACATTATCTACTTACATTCAGAGTTCCGCTAGAACCTCATTGATAGACTGATTTAAAACTGAAATTCAAAAAGTCCTCCACAAATAGCGATGTAGCTGCTTGCAGGACAGTAATTTAACTGCAGAATGACACAGATGCTCGGCAACTTTGCTTTTATACAACAATATAACTACAACAACCTGGTAGCAACCAGCTGAGTCTCAGCTTCTTATTCCAAAGAAAGCTGAGACTCATGAGCTTTCATGAGCACAGACTGCTCACAGACTGCTCATGAGTCAGTCTGTGCTCATGAGCACAGACTGACTCAGACGGATGGCGACTCGGTCTGCATTTATAAATTAGACTGCAGTTATTTGGAAACATTCACCAGTCTGATAGTGACTGCAGTCAGTCTGAGACAGAGCGCAACTGTTTAGAGACTGGTTGCTTCTCTGTAGGTGTGCAGCTGTTTTGTGATCGCAAAAGTGGTTGCCCAGAGATTGAGCCTGCAACACCCTTAACCTCTGGGTAGTTGGTTCCCACAACTACTTGAATGTGAAAAAAATAAAATGCAATCACTGGGCAACTATCAAGTCGCGAAGAGGTCCTAATTTTACCACTGTAGCATGAAGGATGTGTTTTTTTTTATGTGACTGAGCCATACGGGAAGCTCACTTTCACAAACATGAAATGAATAGGTGAACTGCAACGCAGCAGCTAAAAACTTACTTTGGTAAGCTGATTTTTTTTTTCTTCATTTATCCAAATAATATTTGAGATTTGTAATTTCTTTGTCAGTTATACTTAACGATGTCACAAAGAACAGTCAGTGTTTTTACTCTGCTAGGTTTAGGCGATCATGTTTTTCAGACTTACTGCAAATGTGAAGCAGAATCTCTCCTCCATCAGAAAACACAAACAATCCTCTCATGATCTCATGAACCACAGAGCTGTCGTTACAACATGTCTGACAGCTCTTCAGGTAAAAGCTTTAACAGTTTTGAATAAACAATCTCAATTATGGCTAAAAACCAAAACCCCTTGAGCAATAAAATAGTGATTACAAGGTAGGGATAAAAGCAGTCAGATTTAAAATGTGGGGAAACAGTTTAAAGCCTTAGTTAAAGTTTACAGAGGCTGCAAAGATGAGTCATTTGCTGATTTTTTTCAAAAAAAAATCTCCTTCTACTTATGAAACAAGATTGGTTTAGCCAAACCAGCCAAGATCTTTGGTACATGTACTGAGATTATTTCTCCAATCATCTCTGGAAAGTTGACCTTGGTGTGCAGTGACTGAGCCTGGACAAAAAGGTCGAAGGTAAACTGATGGAGCTTCTTTACAGTCTGAAACGGAGGAGAAAAGAAAATTACATAATCTGGATGAAATTTACTACATATAGTATTTGGACAACAGCTTGGGGCATCTGAGTCACATATACACACAGTCAACGCTCTGGCATAAAAATCTGAGGATATGAATCATAGTAAACTCATCCATTAGGCCTTTTCCTGCCTTGAAGACCACTTCTGAGATTTTTCTTTTTTAAGTAATCAGATTCTTCTAGTACTAAAACATGAAGGATGTGTTTTTTTTATGAGCTATTAAAATACTCCGTCCTCTGTGATTTAACAAGATGTGTTGCCAACAAATGTTTTAGTGTATTATAATTACAGCTCCTACTTCACACAGTTTTTCAATTTTTTTTCTCTCAAATTTGTAAAAAAAGACAAAGCGAGACAAGACAAGACAAGCGAGGCTTTTAGAAACGTTTAAAAATGTTTGAGTCTTATGTCTTTCTTTTTGAAAGAAGGAGTTTTTGTTTTCAGCGTGAAGAAACATCTCACCAACTCACCATCTGGAGAGAGTCCATGAGTCGCGTGAGCTGGTAGAACCTCTGAGACGTGTTCGCCGTCGTTTGAAAGTTGATGAGGCGGTCCAGTTCGTTGATGTAGGTGAGACGCAATTCGTCAAAGTACTTCTGACTCTTCAGACCCTCAACGGGAACTGGTGAAAATAAATAAAATGAATGATCATTTCTGACCGTACTCTCTCTGCTGTAGGTCCACTTCTTTATGTTTTCATTGTTTGAACGCAGAACAGTGCTTACTAATACTAAAGAGGAGCAAGGCCTTCATGCAGAGAAACTCTTCCTGGGTGATCTGCAACATCTCAAACTCCTGAGAGAGATGCCTCATCCGTATGCAGTGCTCGTACATGGTGGAAACGTGCATTCTGTGTCTGCAAATGTTAAGAAAAAGAAAAAAAAGGTCAGGATGAGGGGATGTTACCTAATGGGAATGTTCAAATCGCAGGAGGTGAAGGAGAAATTGCTTTACACCTTGGACATTTCTCCAGTAATCTGTGACTACTGAAGAGGAAAGAATGTCAGAGGTTAAATCCATTTCCATCAGACACACTGTCTTTGAATCACATTATAACAATACAGATTTGTGCTGTGTCATCTTTGACATTAGAGCTGAGGACGTTAAAAACACACAAAACTCTTTCACACCAAAATCCGGTCATCCAGCTCAGAGTTCATGATGAGAGTTGATTGGGAATTTAATGTTCGTGCCTGAATGATGGGTGAAGAAGACATTTGTTATCAAACTTTGCCATCTCTTCTAACACGAAATCAATTTGGCACTTATTATGAAGCCGGCAAAAGACAGTTTGGAACATATTCACATTTTTTATTCTGAGAAAATAAAGGCAGAATGAAGCAAATTTCGGGAATTAGAATACAGATGTCACGGGGGGGAAAAAAACTCAAATTGAAAAAAAAAAATGGCATGAAATAGAGAAATGAAATGGAGCTGAATTTTCACCTTCTCACAGGAAATCAATGCAGAGTTTCCGATATGTGTCGGTATATATGAATAGTAGTCACCGGGAAGCGTATAATCCAATTATATTGGACTTTCTGGAAAAGCTAACGATGAGTTATGAGGTAAGGTAAAAATAAATTGCAGGTTAGAGTAAGTTTTTTCCCCCGATTCATGGTGATAGTTTGGAAGCTGAAGAGAAAATGACTGCTCTTTAATTCCATCTCGATAGCATCAGAGTTGATAGCCTGTCTCATGCTGAAGTGGTAATGCTGTTTTATTATATCCACGAAATTAAGCCTGATAAATGTACATCTGATGTGACTGCGGTGGGACTGTGGAAAGTGCATTCATGCTCTTCAGGAAAAAATTCTTAATTCTCCAATTATGCTGACTGTAATAGGGTTTTTACCCCCTCTTAAAGGACAGGCAGCTCGGCAGGAGTAGGAGTGGTAAGCAGCTAATTTCAAAGATGACAAGGAGTACTTGAGTGCATTAACACTGCTGCTCACGTTTCTTTCACTTAGTTTAAATTATCCACATTTCTGACTTTTATGGTTTCCACCAGCCCCAAATCTGTCCTTAAAAGTTGAGCTCCTGGTTAACCACACCTTGAAAAACAACTGAACAACGTGGTCCCAATCACGTTTCCGTGGGTTAGCAGGATTTCAATTTTGGCTGTTGATGGCTTTTTGAAAAGACAGTTTGAAGTCACATCACTTCTGCATGCTACATGTTGAATGTAGCTTTGATTTATATCTTATTCCCCCCCAACATCTGTTTAGCTACTTCATAGACGTTCAGCTCATTTAACGACTGGAAACCCTGATCCAGTTTTAGGCGATGCTTTTCCATTCTTTAATCCATGCACTCTTCTATACTTTAAAGTAAATATGGCTTTTTTCTTTTAGGGAAGAGCTACACTTATTAAGAGTCGATTACTATTAAAGCTAAAAATTCTTTATTTTTTTAAAAGGGTCAGGGTCTCTTCCTCTTCCAGCTCGATCAACCTGCCTTATCAACTTACCTAATGCACGGTCTTTTCACCATTTCATACTTTGAACAAAAAAAGTTCTTGTTCAACAATTTCACAAGCAAATATGAACAGCCCTTTAAAAACTCATACTCATAAGTCTGTTCTGTCAATATGGAAACTTGATACAGTAAAACATCCTCATTATTTATGAGCATAAAAGTCTGATTTTGATATTGTCTTCTTGCATCTGATTAAGTTAACGTTTTTCAAATTTACATGCGCTGGCCACTTTATTAGGTGCACCTCGCTAGTGTCGGGCTAGACCCCTTTTGCCTTGAGAACTATTAATTCTTCATGGCTAGGTGCTGGAAACATTCCTTGGATATTTTGGTCCATATTAACCTGGTAGCATCACACAGCTGCTGCAGATTCATCAGCTGCACATCCATGACACAAATCTCCTGTTTTACCATATCTCGAATTAGTTCTACTAGATTGAGATCTGGTGATTGTGGAGGTCATTCGAGCACAGTGAACTTCTTATCATATTCAAGAAATCAGTGTGAGATGATCAGAGGTTGTACTGTCTGAAGCAGGATTGATCCATGCTTTCATGCTGTTTACACCAAATTCTGATCCTACCATCCAAATGTTACAGCAGATATCAAGACTCACCAGATTATTTCAATTATCTGTTGTCCCATTTTGGTGGGTCCATGCACATTTCAGCCTTAGTTTTTTGTACTTAGCTGATAGGAGTGGCACTCAGGCATCCAGTGCCTTCTTCCACTGCTCATCTGAATACACAATTCACCCAACCTGCCCAAGTTGGTATTTTGTGTTCAAAAATGCTTTTCTGTATGCCTTGGTTCGAACAAGTGGTTATGAATGATTTTTCCCTTCTTATAAGCTCAAAGCCATCTGAGTCATTTTCCATTCTGACCTCTGACATCAACATTCACCCAGAACAGCCACTCACTGGATATTTTCAGGGTTTTTTCAAACTCAGTAAATCCTACTGTAGAGATGGTTGTGCAAGAAAATCTCAGTAGATCAGCAGTTTCTGAAACACTTTAAAAAAAACATGCAACATTTAAAGTCACTTAAATCATCTTTCTTCCCCTTTTCTGATAATCAAACTTTGGCAGGTTGTAAATGCAACACATAAACGTAATGAGCTGTTGAAGCTGAACAGGTATACTGTACCTAATAAAGTGGCTGGTGTATGTACACTGCACTTTGAGGCTGTAAAAAACTTGCACTGTTGCTGCACATAGGCTGTCCTATAAGATCTCCAGTTATCACCTGTTTAAAACTATTGTGCAAATGGATCCTGTATGTCACCTACTTACACTATTTTCACCAGACAACAATGGATTCGTATTATCAGACTGTGTCAGTCAGCATTTGATGGAGCTAAACAAGAATTCATTTGTTGTAAACATTAGTATTCCCCACTAACTCTCACACAGACATGACCATTGTTGTTGACGTCTGAAATATTCAGATCGGATTCATCTGCACTCGGCGGGGTTATGAGAGTCTGAATGCTAAAAAATGTTCCTAACTTTAATTTCACAGCAACAAAAGAACACCTAAGGAGAAAATTGGATGAACACGCTCTTTTAAAAAGCCTGAAACTATTTCTGCTTTACATTTTTAACTCTGGATATGTTTTTCTATTTGTCTGTGAGCGGGAAAGAAAATGAAAGAAAGAAGGGAAGATAAAGTGATGAAGGCAAATGAGAGCAGCTGCTTGCTCGCTGGTGGTGATCTCTAAATATAATGAGGAGCACAGCATGTCAGTGACCCACTAATGGAATCCTTTCAGAGGATTATTGAATTCTAGAATTCAGAGCTGGACATACTCATTGAACACAAGGTCTGGGGCAAAGTAAAGCATCCTGCCACTGGCATTCTTAAAGGACCTCCATCCCAAGGCAAACACCATCACTCCCATCCATGACTGCTGAATGATAGTCATCTGGTCATCCACGTGGAGATTTCTGAAACCTGGACACACAACACACACACACAATCAAAAATGAAATAATCTAAAATCTATCAAAGCACACATTGTCTGATTATGTGAGTTTGAACATTGTGCCGGGGCTCAGCATTTTTATATACGCTTTTTGAAATTATTTTTAGGGAACTTTTCAGACTTTATTTGATCTTTGTAGAGTTTGTAGAGAGCAGACTGAAGATCAGGGAAAGAGCAAAGGGAGTGACGCGAAGGGAACTGTCCAAATCGGCTGAAGCCAGCAGCCTTTCGCTTGTTCGACCAATCGCGCTATAGAGCTGCCATAGCCACAGCTTTATGTGACTGTACGTTGTAATGACCGCCTTGGGTTGAAAAACAACACTTAAAACAGGATGAGTCAGTCCCTATCACTCCCATGATAAAATGCCTACTTTCAACAATGAAACAAGCAAAAGCAATGATTCTGTACAAGCAATTTCCTCCCATATAAAACTTGTACATCGTTATTTGGTAAAAAAAAACCATCCAATTTTGATATTGTTATGGTTTAAAGTTCGGGGATTAGGCAATCTGACTGACAAGCGTCCCAACTTTAGCTGTTTTTAACCTTCACTGCTGCTAAATGGACTAACTGAACCGGACCTCGAGAGTGTGTTAGTGTTGTTGGTACCATTTTTTATCTGGCAAATAATAGGACTTCGCTATGATGTACAGACCCAGAAATGTACATACCTGTTTGTCAATAAGTAAAAAATGAGAAGAAAATATTCTGGAGAGATCTAATCAGAAGTAATCGCTCACATTTAATCTTTTCTTTTGTACTGTACACGTAGCTCCCATACTTCCTGTTTCTCATCAAAATATCAATGAGGAAGGGAAGAGTAGACATACGGACACATTTCACATTTGATGTCAAGTAAAACAAGATGCTTTGTATTTCGTGTGTAAAAAACTGGGACGCATGTGGCTGGGAAGTAGAATGGGACAGAAAAGAAGGTAGGTAGATCGTTCCCCCACTACCAAGGTTATTATAGTAAACTAAACTACTACTAACTCAAATTTGATATGAAAAAACATTTTTGTTAACAACGATAAAAACAAGGCTGTTGAACTGAAATTATTTTGTAAACTTGGAGCGTGGAATATCGTTTACTGGTTTACCTAAATGTTGCTTCTGACAAGTTCTCCATGCAACAGAGGCAAGAAAATTCAGTCTGGAAACTAACTGAAACTAAGCCAAAAAATCTTTTTAAATTAATTAATAATTAAGTTAAATTACAAAACTACAACAACTCTGCCAGCCAAGTTTCCCCCGATGCATCAATCAGTGTGTGTGTGTGAATGCTAACAAGATGCTTGGGTATAGAAAAAACACTTGAACGTGTGTGTGACTGGGGGAATGAGTCTTGTAGTAAAAAGTAATTTGAATGTGGTGTTGCAGTAGAAAGATTAAGATATTTAATCAATAATCATTTAATCTAAGATATTTGTACTTTAGCAAGCAAGTTTTACAGAAGGTGAAATGTTCTCTCTTGTTGTCCAGGACAAATGCAGACAGTTTGGGCTTAAAACAGTAATAGAAGAGGGGAGAAATGGAAGAAAGAGCAGTAAAGAAATGAGTGAATACCCTCCCTCTTGTCTCTCCAGCTGCTCAGAATGGAAGACATCCAGCCTTCTCCAAGGTTACAACGGGGGAAATAAAAAACATGAATGAGTGAATGGGTGAAAGAATGAACAGGCTGTGGCAAGGGACTTCCCCAGCAACAAATCTTAAAGTCTATAAAAATTCCCCCCAAACACCAAACAACAAACTTTTGTGTTGTCTTTGATTCATAATTAAGTATAACATGTCATCAAATCTATATTTAATCTGATAAAAATAAATAAAAAAATATAAACACTTGACTGTGTGGCTGTTGCTCTCTCTGAACTCTACACAAGGACTGCACAGTTTTAATTCAGCAATCAGAAACTAAAACATTTGAGCTTGGTCAAATGACATCTGTTTGAAAACTCTCTGTGAGTGTAGAGTATAGAACCAGAGAGTGAACATTATGCCTGTTTTGAACTCACGTTATCTGTCCGTACCCACTAAATGTGTTTGTATAGATTGCAAAATGCTCCTGCTTGTTCTTGACTACTTGTGTGATTCGCTTGCAATATCTAAACCAGAGCTGGCTCTCGGGTCATCTGGCACATGGCCTGATGTTCCAAAGAGCAAGTCGAAAACTTTTAGTGAGGCAGCTTTATTTGCTTCATGCCAGTGGGACAGCCTTGCCATCAGGTCTGAAATCACCACAAGTAAATTAAAATGCTTTTCATTCCAGTCAATCCGGCCTTTTAATTAGAATGTCTATTTTCTTAATTATTCTTTTAAAATCTGCTTTTTTTTTTCTTTTTTTATATACTGGTTTTGAGGCAGTCATTAAAACTATTTGAATTTCCTCGTTGTTGTGTCTTAATATGGGGGTGTGCTTCCAAAATATTAAAACAACTTTTTTTTTCAAGCATTTCATTATGGGTAGGAGGAGAAGAATAGTTTTCTGTGCCTGGAAAATAACAGATTTTTTTTTTTCCATTTAGGTTTTTTTTGGTGGGGGAATCATCAAGCTCTACTGCCATAGTCCGTCTGGGTTTTGTGTCCAGGTGTATGAGCACGGTGACACCTCTTTTCTCCTGTTACATTTTTCCTATCAGACAAAAGAAAAAAGGCCACAGGTTGCAGCTCAGAAATCTATCAGGAGAGCTGCTTTGCTTCATTGTCTTACAGGTCGGACGGCTCTTATGAAACTGAATCATGTTTATAATTTGAAGGGAAAAAAATAATTTGTCTTAGCGTGTTCTTTTTTTTTTCATCCTAACAACTGATCAAATAAATACTTGTATGTGGTGAGAGGCTTGTAGTTACAAAGCCATAGTAATCTTCACCTCACTCTTCAGTTCCCCTGAGCTCTTTGGAGCATTTTGGCATTCTTTCGCTCATTGTATTGGTTTCATTCACTCTCTTTGCTCTCATCAGCAGGCAGCTGTTTTTCAGTGAAAAAGCTCCCATAAACCCACAGAACCTTACTTTGCCAGCACCAAATCACATACAGACAGCGACGAGCCAGTTTTATGCTGGTTAATGACAGTGAAACAACATCGCCAGCCAATTACGCAAAGGTGCGAAGTCCAGGTTTTGTGTTTGGACAATAACTTTTTGGATAGTTAGGCTTGCGTCAGCACAAATGTTCAATTTAGATTATGGAGCCATTTCTGTGACATACAGTTGGATGAGCACGGTAAAAGAGAGTGGCTAGACAGTCCTGTTAGGAGTTTGGCCAAAACAGAGCTGAGAGCAGATTTATATTTATCTCTTAAACACAATTACTAATGCTGCTCTGTGTCTGCTGATTGCTTAAATGACTAAGAGTTTTAACTTTTAATTTAAAAGTGTTAACAACCAAAACAGCCTCTGTTCGAAACTGGGAGAAGACACAAAGACAGGGCTAATCTCTTAAAGATCAACCTGGATCCATCTGCTAATGATGACTCCTTGTGTATAAGGCAGCAGCCCAAAGAAGAAACCTAATATGTATACATGGGCTTTAAAACGTGTTTCTGTTGTTCCCAGATGGCCATTAACTTTGTTAATGAAGGTTAAAATTCTGCATAACTAGCTTTGAGATCCAACAAAGATCAGCTTATCGCCTCTGCTGCAACCACTGTCCTACCTGGCAATCCTTTTGCCCATTTCACCACTTTGACAAGTTGTCTCTCTCCCAGTTCGTTGAGGCTTGTGAGCAGGGTGGCAGCGGAGTCTGGCTGGCCACAGTCGTGGCCCGCATTCACAACCTCCGGCTCAATGGACTCCAGGATGTTGAGGAAGACCAGGTGGGAGTTCAGTTGCACACCAGATTTAGGAGAGAAGTTCGGGATAACCTCCACTGGATCATGAGCACCATGATCTTCTTCTGGGCTTTTCTGTTGTCCAATCTTCTTCAGCTTACGTGCTATAAATAAAAAGAAATGGGAAATGACTTTGTGTCTGTAAAGGTAACAGTTCTCACCAAGTTCACGTTTGACAAATTGTTTTAAAGTTATGAATCCAAATCTGCATCTGGACCAAGACAAGGTGATGTTTTCTTTTATCCCACAGCAGCCTTTCTGTCTAAATGATATCTGCAGAATCATGCCTGAAAAAAAAAAATCATAATTATCATTCTGATAGCTTGGTTTCAATAAAAATGTATCAAATCATTCTATTACATCCCCATGCGCCATCTGGAACATATGGCCCTATTTTATATCTAATGTTATAGGAAACCAGAAAAAAGCATTAACAGACCATACAAGTACTGCTGAAATACTGCATTCTTACTTTCCAAATAATATGTCAGAAATGTCCCATACTGCAACTGTGGACTTTAAGTAACTATTTTAAAAGAAATATTAAATTTGTCTCAACAATACTCAATACTGTGCTACTAATAGGTTAGAATATTGAATCATATTCCATTTGAAAGAGGACTCACTGAACAGATGAGCCTCCTCTGATGGAAAGCCTATCTTCATCATGTGCGAGTCCTTACTGGTAAAGTGGACATGAAAATATATTTTTTTTCTTTTTGCCTTTGCAGAGTCCTAAAATATTTCCTTTAACTATACAGTTCAGTAAATTGTGCATTTTTAACATACAGTTGTGCTTCTTTGTGCAATGTATGTATCTTAAGAATTCAAAGACAACAGGAGGCAACAACAACAAATACAGTATGTTAAAGTTAACATACTGGTTTTCCATCTTGAGCTTAACAAAGCTGTAATTTCTTCCTCCACAAATGCTGAAAATCCTCCAGCAGCTGCTCCATATGGCAACCTGCACTTACAAACTAAATTAGAGCAGGAGAAGCTGCCAAATACATTTAGTTGTTTAGCAGTCAGATTTAAGATCACCTATCATTTTTTTTCTCTCCCAAGAACAGTTTTATGAACAGTTAAGCTTCGGCTCAGCCTGTCATCTGGAAACTGCAGCCCTGCTGAAGAGTGAGTGACGGGAAAATACAAATGGCAACAATGTGGAGAGTGTAGTGAAGAACACACACTTGTGTGCTCTGGTGATTTCTGAAGTGCAGCAGGATCTTTCTTACAGGCGTAATTTTACAATGTATTTCTCTGACAATTAATCTGTTGTAGTGTCTGGGGGAAACAAAAAAGACAAAAAGATGGAGAATCAGACTATGAGGAACATATTAAATTTTTAATCTGTTTTATCAAAGCTGAGTGACAGTAAAAAAGTAACTGTTAATTGTCGCGCAATTGCCTCTTGCAGCTTTTGTGTGTAGAGAATGTCTAATTAAAACTGCAGCCTGTCTCTTCAGTTTGATAAATATTGAGCTGCCAGTTATAGACACGACTTAAGTCTCTCTCAGGTGTGGCAGGGCTGAAAGAAAATTGCAGATTATATAAGACGGATAATTTGTAAGTCTCACATTTCCACTCCTGATCCAATAACAAACATTTCAAGTAAAAATGGTTTATTAAAAATTTTTCTTTGGGATTCTCAACCGTGACACAGGCAGGCATCTGATCTTTGCAGAGAACAATGTAAATGGTTGGGTTGAGCTAACGTGACACTCTCCATACTTGAGCTGAAGCCAATATAAAGAGACAGAGACACCCAAAGGGTGGATTCAGGTTTTGTTACGCTCAAAGATTTGGTCTAGGAACAATAAAAATGTAAAATCGGTGACAACCACCTGCATTAACTTCAATATTACATTTTACATTGCTGTCATGTGACAAAGTTACATTAAAAAAACAACCACTTAGTCAGCGTTTTGGCCATAAATATATTTTAAATTGTTTCTGTAAGAATGAAAATTGATCAAACTTTTACTACTTCTTCCTGTTTTATGGTTGTATTACTTTTTTTTAGTACTATTTACTATTATTATAAAAAGAGAAAATAGTAATATGCATATATATCATTTTGGCTAAATCAGGCTTTTTTTTTTGCAATTTATTGTTTAAAAATCTTTCATGAAATTTATTTTGTTTTTTCAGGGGGGAAAAAATCACAATAGGATGACGAATTCTCAAAAACACATGTATCAGATTTGATATGCTTACCTTTAAAGGGTTAAACAGTGAATCAATGCTGCAACAATCTCAAACTTTCTGTTCTGTGATCATTTTGGACTTCGAACGGCAGCGTGTTTACTTGGAAACACAGATTTAGTGACCCTGTCAAAATGTCAAGTAAGTACTTGAAATGTAAATCCTTCTGAAAAGAAGTGATCATTATCTCCTCTTAATTACTACTGTTCTGTTTTTTTGTACACTATTTTATGCACTTGTATGCACAACATGGAGTGTCATGCAGCTGATTTGATATAAATGAGGAAAAACAATCGGACTGCACAGAAAGCATTAAAACTACATAAAGAAATAGCAGAGATAGCTCAGCAGTTAACTTAAAGAAATAAATACTGACAGAAACAGAAAGAAAGAGCTGAATGAATTCACGGTTAGCTGAAATGAATGAGTACATGCTTCAGATATGAAACTGAATATACTGCTGGCATTTGGCTTTGATATGGATAGGTAATATGTACAAGAGAACACTGACACCTTTTTTTAAATGAGATTTTTATGTTATCATTTTCTTTGTTTCTCATTATCATAGCCCACTGAAATCCACCTAATCCAGAAACAGTAAAAAGTCTTTGTACATGTACTAATCTTTAACTATGGCCTCAGTGCAAGGAAATAAATAAAACACATATACACATGTTCCAACTACTTGGAAATACAAAAAAATAAATCAAATACACAAACATGTAACATGCTGTAACTTATGTTGTTGGGGTTTTTTTTTCCATTTGTTCTCTAAGACTCAAAACTATTTTATTATTATTCAGCTTATTTTGCCTGTTTTTGTCCTTTTGTTGAGGTAAGACATGTTGTGATGCCCTCCCTTGCATGTTATTTACTGACCTGTTTTGGTTGGTAAGTCTGTTATTTCAGTTAAATCAGTTTGAGAGTTTTCTGATTGGCTGCTAAGCATCAAGAGAGAAACTGCAACTGCTTATAACTGTCATTACATATTTTAATCACTGTTTTTAGACGTTTTTGTGTGTTTTTCTGAAAAGACTGCACTAAACGAACAGACTAACAACATGAAAATTAGTTCCATATCTAATGAGCACTTCAATTTTTTTCTCAGAAGAGATGAGGGTGAGATTAAATAAATAAATGAACTTTACTTATTGGTGATTTTTATCTTGCTATTGCTGCCAGTTTAAAGGGATTAGTGAAATCAGTACTTGTCAAAAGTAACTTGGCAGTCACACAAAAGTTGTTCTGAGGTTTTAGAGACTAAATGACTGCTGTTCTTTAACCATACAGGTGCTATATGAATTGGAACAAATTTATGTTTTTAATATTAGTAAAGTCAAAATCTTTGTTAATGATTATTCAATACCCAAAAAAGGCTTGGAGTATGTAAAATCATGTAAAATCTTTAGGTTTTCCACTTTGCTTCAGCCCAATTTAAATGACCCTTGGCCCAGAGAGCACAGCAGCATTTCTGGATCATGTTCACATTTGGTTTCTTCATTGCATGATAAAGCTTTAATCTTCATTTGTTAATGGAACAACAAAATGCAAGTTGAATCGGCTCCAAACTGCTCAGAGATTGTGCAGATCAACTCTGTGAGGCAATTGTGTACATGTTTAATCTGAGCTCTGTCCTGTGGACGTCTTCCTGTGTGGTTCCAGTGCTAAAAACAGGGCACCCCAACAAGTCCCACCTGATGAATACCATGAAGAGGATCCCCCTCAGCCACCTCTGGCCTTGGGTGAGCATGCTGTTGGAATCCCTGGAGCTTGCATACTGCCCCGGTGTTGGGATGGATATTCAAATTCAAAGTTTCAGACTTGGGACTGACTTGAGGGTTGTCTGTCTTGACTTGAGACTTGACTCTGACTTGAGGATAAAGACTCGAGACTTACTTGAGACTTGCAAAACAGTGACTTGGTCCCACCTCTGGATATTATTATATTATAAGTATTGTAGGTGCTGATGACATCATGTTCAATTTTATGTTGAGGAACATTTTACTGAAAATGTTCCACAATTTGTAGATGTATTTTTTTTGCAGATTGGTGAATCTCTGCCCATCTTTACTTCCAAGAAACTCGCTCATGTTACTCATATGTTGTCAATTAATCCAATTGGTTGCAACATGGGGTTCCAGCTTTTTATTGCCCCATCCCAAGATTTTCAAGATGTACTGCTGAGATTAAATTGAGCTATTATCTTCCATGAAATAGTAAAATATCTCAGTTTAAATATCTGATACACTTTCTATGTTCTTTTTAAATAAAATATGGATTGATGAGGTTTGCAAATAACTGCATTCTGTTTTGATTTACATTCTACATAGCATCCCCACATCTTTGGAATTTATGTTATATATCTGAGAGAGCATGCGAACAGGGACATAAACCACCACCTCACAGGTTACTACTTGGCTGCCCTAACCTTAAGTCTAAACCTTTGTCTAATCCAAGTTGCCCAGATAGCAGATATAAGTAACCTTGAATTCAACCATTTTGGATGACAGTTCTTAAGGGATCAGAGCCTCTGCCTGGCTTGGGAAGACTTTGGAATCTGACAGGAGGAATTAGGGTAAATTGCTGGGGAAAAGGTCGTTCTACCTTGAGGCAAGCGGAGAGATGTGAAATACTAATGTCATAGTTTGAACTCTGGAAGTGCTGTGCTAGAATTAAAATAACAAGAACTGCTTGTTTTTGGACAAAGCCTGCCAATTTTAAGTGTTCAAAACAAAGAAATACAACCCATTAGATGGTACAGCTGCAAAGTAAAACTCTGACTAAAGTAATGACATTAAAACTGTATTTTCTTGTCTGCCTGAATTCTTGTGCATTTGAGCTGCTTGTCTATTCTTTACGTTACTTCTGCTTTCCCACCCTCTCAATGTCAATTGAGAGGGTGGGAAAGCAGCCTCTCAATTGATAGAGGCCTCAATTGAGGCTGCTATCAATTGCACGTTCGGGGGTAACGTGCGGGTTCGCTATGGTGTTTGGAATCTCTCTGAAGTATTAGAAACAGCAAGATGGAGACGAGTAACTTTCTTAGCAACCTCTTTACTCTCAGCACATCACAACAACACCAACACTTCCTGGGTACAGCCCTCATTGATACTTCACTGGCCACTCAGAAGCCAGGAAAGAAGCCTATACTCGGATCAATGCAGGGAAAACAACTATGTAGATTCAACACATACTACCTAGTGCAGACTGTGTCCTGCGCTACGGTTTGATCAGTGACAGGGTGATGTGACATTGCATCTGCATTCAGGTTGCGGTGGCCATCTTTATGAATCACAGTCCATTCAAAAGGTTCGAGTTTAAGAGCCCAGAATGCACCGCAACCAGTTCTATCACTGTCAATGGGTATTTTCCTGAGACCCAAGAAGGGCTGATCTATGACAATAACAAATGGCTGCTTGTAGAGGTAGTGATGAAAATGTCTAACTGCCCAAACAATGGCCCCCTGCATCTGTCTCTGTTATTGTCAGGGTAATTGTATGTGGAATACTGGGGGGCTTGTCGAGAATGGTATGTGCGTTGATCGTGTTTGTAACATTTGTCCCACTCATCGAACCTCTGGTGAACAGGGGAAGATGACGTTCACGGCGAGACTCTGGATCACAACGATAATGCCTCTCAGGTGAGTAATGGTCTCTTGGATGTTGTCTGGCATGATAAGGTGATGGGGATGCACTGTGGGTGCGATACTGAACATCGGATCTATCACGACTTGAGACCAAACGTTGGGCAAGGTAACTCTGTTTCTCCCGTAACTGCTGTACTTCATGTTTCAGGCTGGTTACAGTAAGCATGAGCTCCTCAACTGCTTGAAGAAGTTTAGCATCAGTAGGCTGAGAATGTGTCATAGCAACCTGTTGCAAAGATTGAATATGAGAGGATCCTGCAGCTGTAAGTTGCAATGCTGCCCGTGCTCTCTCACAATGGCTGGCAATGCGCAGGGCTCAGTCGAGATTCGAGAATCTTAGGTGGGTTCCAACCCAGCAACAAAACGGCAAAAATTTTTCCCCTTCTAAGGCATTGTAGTCATAGTTAGGGAAAGCTTCAAGCACAAGACAAGTAATATCTGCACTGCATACATCCAAACTTTCACCTGGTTTTCGGGGGCGAGCATTCACATGTATCTGGAAGAATGGCACAGAATATTTTGGACCAAAAGCCTCTCTGGGTTTATCCTTCACCAAGTCATAGTCTTTCTGGGTTGATGAAGGCAAACTGTATCCAAATATCCAGCTCAAAAAAATCACAAAAACAGGGAGAAAAGCTGCAACAATCCATACAATCTGCAAAAAAATTATTATTATTATTATTTGTTTCAGTTCATCAGCTGTTCACAGAGAGGGGAAAAGTCCGGGCAGCAAATAGTGATTGTATCCGCAGCTTGGGAGTAAAACTCACCAAATACACACAACTATCAGGAAAATCAATCCCACCGCTGCCACCAGGTGTAATGTGCGGATTCGCTATGGTGTTTGGAATCTCTCTGAACTATTAGAAACAGCAAGATGGAGACGGATAGCTTTCTTAGCAGCCTCTTTACTCTCAGCACATCACAACAACACCAATGCTTCCTGTGTACAGCCCTCATTGATACTTCACTGGCCACTCAGAAGCCAGGAAAGAAGCCTATACTCGGATCAATGCAGGGATAACAACTAGGTAGATTCAACACATACTTATTACTGCTTTGAACATGCATGTGTAAACATTCAGATATGTAAATATGTAAATATCAAAACATGTAACCACCAAATGGGTATAACTAACTCTATAACTCTATGTGTATCAAATGACACATAAATATACTTCTACACTTTACACTATCATCATTACTCTGGCCCATTCCTTTTCTTGCTCACCTTCTGCAAGCTTATCAGTCCTTATCAGATGTCCATGCTTCACATCTCTGTTCTTTTGTCACCCTGCCTTTCAGACTCTTTGTTGCAACCTGGCTCCACCTCATCTCCACCCTATTCAAGTCACTATATTAGTTCTTCATTTTCACCATCACCAGCAGCTAGACTCCATGATTATTTTGCCCTTCCACGTTTGGTTCTACGCTCTGCCATGCTCTACCTTCTTTGGAGTTTACCAGTAAAATAGTTTATTTCTGAGAATCTGTATATCAATGAATTATGTTTATGAACTTTAAAAAAAAAAAGAAGAAGAAGATTAAACTCTCATTTGTTGACATTGAAGCACTAGCCAGCGTGGATTTTGACATCTGTCTCTTATATTCAGGTCCTCAGGTACTTACAGCCTCTATTTGACTTGGAAAGAAAGTAATCAAATTGATGGGGAAACGATTGACTTACCTTGAGGCAGAAAGAGAACTGTGAAATACCACTATTATATTTACTGTAGCATTGCACTTGGGTGATCTCAGAATCTCATCTCTGCTTTTCACAGATGATGTGGTTATGTTGGCTTCATCGGGTGATGGCCTCCAGCTCGCCTTGGAACTGTTCGCAGCCGAATGTGAAGCGGTTGGAATGACAATCAGCACCTTCAAATCCGAGGGCATGGTCCTCAGCCGGAGAAGGGTGGAGTGCCCACTCCGGGTCAGGAATGAATTCTTGCCCCAAGTGGAGGAGTTTAAGTATCTCGGGGTCTTGTTCACAAGTGACGGGAGAAGGGAGCGGGAGATCGACAGACGGATCGGTGCTGCGGCTGCAGTAATGCGAACGCTGCATCGGTCTGTTGTAGTGAAGAGAGAGCTGAGTGTAAAAGCGAAGCTCTCAATTTACCGGTCGATCTACGTCCCTACCCTCACCTATGGTCACGAGCTGTGGGTAGTGACCGAAAGAACGAGATCGCAGATACAAGCGGCGGAAATGGGCTTCCTCCGAAGGGTGGCTGGACTCTCCCTTAGAGATAGGGTGAGAAGTTCGGCCATCTGGGAGGAGCTCAGAGTAGAGCCTCTGCTCCTCCACATTGAAAGGAGCCAGTTGAGGTGGTTCGAGCATCTGACAAGGATGCCTCCTGGACGCCTCCTGGGTGAGGTGTTCCGGGCATGTCCCAACGGGAGGA
>VURO01020343.1:0-37880 GCA_015108175.1 Pelvicachromis taeniatus
TCTCATAATTGGATTCACCTGTGTATGTAGGTCAGGCCTCACTGAGCTTACCAAGCCAATTAGATTTCCAATAATTACTTCTAAAGGTTTTGGAATCAATAAAATGACAACAGTGCCCAAATTTATGCACCTGCCTAATTTTGTTTAAAGAATTATTGCACACTTTCTGTAAATCCAATAAACTTCTCAAATATCACTGTGTGTGTCTCCTATATGATATATTTAACTGACATTTTTTATCGTAACAACCAACGATTTATACAGGAAAATCATGACGATTAACAAGGTTGCCCAAACTTTCGCATCCCACTGTATTTTCACTACCGGTGTTCATTTTGAGCTACAAGCTCACTCTTGCAGCCAAATGCAGTGGTCCAATTGAAAAACTGGACAAAACTTGGTTCAAAAAAATAAATGCCACAAATTTATCTTGAGAAATTACATGGTTGGTGTGAACGGGTGCATTAAGAATACGCAAGTCTGAAAAATATTTTTAACGCCAGAAATGTTTGCACAGATTTTATGTGTCTGGTGTGAGCGGGTTGGTGTTTGTCAGTGCCAGTCATGTTACAAAAAGCTCCAAGGTTTTCACTCTTGAAAAACATGTCCAAAATTGTCCTTTCCTTGCATGTGGCACACATCAGCGGACACTCTGAGTTGGGGTGATAAAGCTGCCTGTGCGTGCAGGAAGGAGGACACAGGATGACGACTCTCTCACTGAGAGTTCAGTGGACTACAACCTCGGCTATTCTTACAGCGACACAATTGCACATGTACTTTGCACTTGGGAGCTGGTAGGGTAAAAACTATTTAACAACTATGTCTTGATGCATGCTCAATCATCCAGGTAAATCCCAAAAGGTTGATTCTGTTCATCTGGACATAGCGTTTCATATAATTTAATTTAAATGAAAATGAAATTAAATCGAGACACCGAGTGCCTCAAATGCAACTTCCTCACATAGTTTCTAGAAAAGTTTCGACCTCCAGTGCATGTATGAAAACAGCTTAAGGAGCAGTGCAAGACATAGGTTTTTAATAATTTCCTGGCTTTATAGGTAGCAGTTCTCCCTAAGCACATAATTGATATGACATAAACTATTAGTTGTAACTGTTTAGAACCTCTTAGATAGATTTAGTCAGTTATTGTAATTCAGTAGATTCTAATATCAATTTCTGTGACCTTAGTAGGGTTTTATTGCAGTCAGTGTGGAAATTCACACAGGTGGGTTTTAGGAAAAGAGAGCAGAACGTTCATGACCTCAAAAACAAGTACATGAGAGTGGAAAACTTCAGCAGCTGCTCTTTTGCCTTACTAGTTATGCCTCTTGAGGATCACACGCCCCGTCCCCAGCGTCAGTGTTCAAATCAGTGCACTGAGGTAAGAGGTGGATAAGCAGTTAGGGAGATGGATGGATTTTCTGGGTTCTGTGCAGTTAGATGGTGCTTTGTCTGCTTACAGCTGACAACAGATCATACTTTGTTGTATTTCGGTTGCTACTCTAAAAGCCAAATCCTCATACTATAGCTTATGGCTTAAGCTTTTCAATTTGAGAATAATAAAAAATATAATTACTACTATTTGGAAGCAGAGTCATTCATGGTCTTACTGGTTTTGTCTCACACGTAGTGGAGAGACCACAGATCAGCTTGCACGATCCTGATGTTCTTTTTTGGCACTTCTGCTTGATGTCAAACTTTCCTCATCCTCAGTTCTGCCCTTATCTGTCTAATCCAATAGTATTCTCTTCCACCTTCTTTGAGCCACTCAGTCTCTGTTCCCTATTCTTTAAAATGAGTGAACAGCAATACTGTTAGAACAATCAGCAGAAAGCGAGTGAAAAATGCATTTACAAATGCTTAACTTAAGCTAAGGTGCTGAATGCCGGTCGCACATGACAGTATATCAGAGCGTGTCCAAGGCCCAGTTTAAAATCCAATTTACATCCACTTTAAAAATAATTAATTAATACAGTTGTGAGAAAGCAGAACCTATTAGCTGGAAGATTATGTTGCAACTTATTGCGTATAGACGTGTGAGTGCTGTCTGACCTTGGGGTGAATTTGCTGAAATGCTCACTGCTGGGAAGATTGCGGTATTGTGTTAATACAGACCTGAAAGCTCCAGAGCAGCAAGCCGTCAAAACTTCTGCTTTTATAGCGGCACTCACAATGATGAATGAATCAGGTGTAGTTCATTAGTAGCACCTGGCTGCTACTTACCATCTTAATTCCTGTGTAACCAGAGTGGATGTACTTCTACTATTTATCAATATCCTCAGGTCTCTAGAAACAGCAACCGGTCACAATGATTAACTACGAGATACCAATTTAGCAATGATAATATTAGTATCACTCGATGCATTGCCTGGTTTACAAGGGAAGCACAAACAAAGGGGCAGTTTCATGACAGATTCCCATCTGAAAATAAGCTTCTCCTTCATATCTTTAGTTATCATGGCTAAGCTTCCTTGGTTACCACATTTATGACAGTGGAGCACTTTTTGTCTTTAGATGTTGGGAGGCTGCTTTGAAATTCAGAAGCACTACCTGGGCATTTATGTGAATGAATGTGAAGAAAATCTCCAGTCCTATTTCCTGCCTTCCTTCAATTATATTCAAAACTCTGCTACGTTACCTCATTGGAGTGTGATGCCAAAATCTGTCACTAAATAACATTCTTTACTTTTAGAAGACAGTAATAATTTACAGTATCTGTAAAGTCAAAGTCAACCTTTTTTCTTCTCATTTGCTTAGACTGAGTCAGAACAGCAGTGAAAGTTTATGTTGTACTAGCACAATAACAGGGATTAAGTGTGACTGTGGTAAAAGAAATGCCTCCGGGTGTTTTCTGAGTAGTGAGAAATAGTTGATAGTGTCATTCGCCCCGTCCCCCACCCCCCCCCATTCTTTCTGATCTAATCACTCCGCAATTCATTTATTACCAAGCCTCTAATGAGATCACTCTTTGCACCTAAAGTAAAAGCAGAGACTTTGTTTTTGAGCACAACAGCTTCAACTGTAACGTTTCAAAGTCCCATTAAAAACAGATTGCTCTGTTGCTCAGCCTGACTCCTGAATCCCATTAAAAACACCCCACAGACATGAAGCAGCCATTAGCAATTAACTTTCTCTCGCGCTGCCAGCCACTGTGTTTATCATTCTTCTCAGAAAGACCTTCAGGGCGTGAAGTGGCGAGACGCGACTTCCTCGCTGACGTAATGTTTTGGTTTACCTGATGTCCTGCGGGCAGGAAGTGAGAAAGCGCATTTAGATGATGTGTAATCGGAAAACAGGAAGTCGGAGTAAAATAAACCAAATTTTGGGTGGATAGTTAAATTACCTTAACCTCAACCTGTTCCAACAATGAACTTCGTTGTAGACAAAGAACACCAGCAATGCTTTCACAACTGCAGTTGTGAGACAATAATTATGCAATGGCATGTTCAATAAACAAAATGTACTTTTTCTGCTTTATTTCTCCTCTAATTCTCACCAGCATTTTAATGGAGCTGCACCTAAATAATGCTCCCTCTTTAACGCTCAAGTTTTCTTTTCACTGCCGCCGTTTCAAAGAGCTGGCCTGATTCTGTCGGTGCTGTCACTGTTTCAAAGAGCGGGGCTCTATGACGTCCAGTGGCAGCGTTTCAAATCACCTCTGGTGCAGAAGATATAAAGATAGCATTCATCTATTGGCTGCTTTATGTTCCCACTGTGGCACAGATAACTACCTTACTGTCCCAGGACAACAGGGCCTGTGTAGACCTTTGTTGCTCTTATGCCAGTGGCGCAAGTGTGCATTTCAGAACTGAGTTCATCCGAGACACTGAATGCTACGGGGCTTGTGTGTATATGAGAGTTAGAGAATGGTAATCAAAGTGTGTTTGCACTGGGGAAACCAATACTGCAACAGGAAAATGCTGAGGCGTTTGATAATTTGATTATATTACCAGCTTGAAATATGTGTCTTAGAGCAAATTAGGACAATGGCTCTTTTTTCTTTTTAAAGTTTAACGCTAAAGCTATCTCAAGTTGAGCAAGTTGAAAACAGGGAAAGAGAAGGACAGAAAAACTAAACAAATCAGCTTACAGGTGGCAAGCACTGTGTTTCAGATATTCTATCAGCTCAATCAGGCGTCAAAAAGGCAGAAAATGCTTTTTGCAGACTTTTTACAGACAGCTGGAAGGAAAGTAACCCTTCTCTGTTATGTGTTGTAAGAAGTTTATGGTGTGTTTATGTGAAAACTGTTTTGCCCCAGCCTCGGTTCAGTGGGAAGTTGTCCTCCTGTCATTGGGTGAGTTCCTGTGGAGTTGATGGAGAGGAAAGATAGGCAAGCAAACAACAGGCATGCCCACACTGCTCTCATTTCTCTCTCTCTATGTCGATCTCCGCTTTATGATAATGCACAAAGATGCGAAATCAAAACCCCTGAATTACTGGCATCAGAGGCAATGTTTTTGTTCTTTTTTTCCCATCTTCTCACCCGTTTCATCTCTCATTCCCAGAATGAGAACAAATGGTCTCATCAAACTCTGGTGAGGCATAAGTGTCTGGTTGTGGGTGACGGGCTTAAGCATGGGTGGCATGTTCCCTTTGAACAGCTGGCTCACACCATGGTTGTTGCTACAAAGTGGCATTGCGTGGTTTAATGTGCAAAGAAGTCACGTAAGGCTTGTGGTTAACCTCAGAATTTCTACACACTGGGTTCACTGCACTGATTGCTCTATGCATGTTGGCTTTAGGATCACTAAGGTTGGAAAGCATAGATTTAAAACAATGTTCCATGTTTTCTTAATGTTTTCCAGTTAAACTATTAACTAATTTATTATTAATTAGTTTGGCTATTAAAGATGTATATCAGATAGGGAGGCTTGAAATGGAGAAGGTCAACAATTGTGGGTGCAGAGTTAGATAATGTTGATTTACTTACTGTATATGATGTCCTCTTTATGCACAGTGGAGGAGCGTTTCAGGACACATTTCATTTTACTGTGCGTTGTACTTGTATAACTATGCATGTGACAAATAAAGAATCCTGACTTTAATTTTTGAAATATGGCCTCTTAAGGCGTGACCAACAACCCACAGTGAAGACAGATATGAGATCATCTTATGATCCAAAGGTTTTTTTGAAATTTTATTTTCAATTTTCAATTTTCACAATGAGACATCAAACGCAAGCATCTGCAGGCTCGCTGGAGTTACAGAGGTGCCATTGTGCGAGTACGTGGCCCTTTCAGTAAGACTGACTGCTTGGAGTGGAGCGCCCGTATGCAGCTTGCAACGCCTTTGTGTTACCATCTGAAACAAATCTGGCTGTGACGAACCAGAGCCTAGGAATTCGCTGCTGCTGTGAAATCTCAAGCACCAGAGACGGCAGCCTGAATCCACCTATCCGAGCCGGTGACCTCTCTGGTGTCTGTGATAATCAGATAATGTCAAGTTTCAAAATCACGGGCATTAAGAATTACAGGGAGTCTCCACAGTGTCAGCATTGAGATTCAGATGTTGTCATGCCGGAATCCACCGATGACTCTGTTTTGTGGCCATGCGTCATTCTGCTTTTCTCCGATATAGCAAAATGACTGCATGTCTTCAATGGGCTCTCGGCTCCCCAGGAGCTTAACGAGTTATAGCTTAACTGCTTTCCTGCTGTTGATTTAAAGTCCAGATCAGCAACTTTCAGCACATCTAAAAACTTCCCAGGCAGTGAGGTCACAGCTTTTTGTTTGTCATGTCATGATGGGGCTGTGCAGCTTCACTCTGTATCTCCCAACAATTCCAGCGTCACCTCATTGACCTCTCACCTCTAACCCCCGTAAAATGGCAGGGTGACCGTGCGACTGACAGCAGCTCCTGTTGCTACAAACAAGGTAACAATGGTAACGTGGCAGCTCAAAAACATCTATAGTGGTGCAGTGCTGTGTGCATGCACGGAGCTTCCACACTGACTCGCATGCGCAAAGTAACCGCACAATACCTGACATAACTGCCTAATCGCCTGTGTGCTCTGTGGTGGCCAGGCAGAGCTCTACTTTGAGAAGCGAGAAGGAGCTGTTGAAAGCTCTTCTGGCATGTTCGCTTATAACGTCATTTGCATGATATCCAAGTGATGGACGGTGAGAATAGCTACAAGTTGCCTGTGTGCTTTTAAAGACAAAACTTAGTGTTTAGAGTCTAAAAGAATAGAAAAAATGAAAGAAACTCAGCAAACAACGAAACCTTGAGGCTAACTTAATAAAAGAGAAATGGGAAGTGAGTGCAGCCTTCTGCATTCTCTTAGGGATCATCACCGTCTGAGACTGATCACAGTGAGAGTGATGAGAAGTCCTCATCTTTTTCTCTCACCTCCTCTAGTTCCTATTTTGCCTTTAGCCAATCAGATATTTTTTCTGCCTGGTTCCTCCCTCCCAGTCCATCACAATAATAATAACAACCTTCCCTTTGTTTTTTAGTTGTTGTGCCATTAAAAAAAAAACAGTATTTCTCCGTGCCAGGTCTTTGCCTGTTACCTCACAGACCTGCCACTTGTTTCTGTTCTTTGTCTTCTTTTTCTCGGTTGGCAGGGAGGAGAGACAGCATTGGTATTTTCTTTCTTATTCACTTGTACTTTCTTTCAGTTCCCTTTTTTCCCCCCCATCTCCCACATTTGGCTGCTCTCCAGCAATTTTTAACACCCATCATGGCGCTCTGTGCATCGTCCAACAGATGCCCTTGAGAAGGACATTCCTGTCTGGCACAATTCCTCTTTTCACGCTATTTATACTCAAATATCTGCGGCTTGCACTGATACGAGAGCAGAATGTATCAAGGCCATTCTTCTCACACTGTAAGACTACAGAAAGTGAGTGAATAATAAAAAGTCTGTACACATTGTTGCAGAAACGCGCAATCGGTTTGTGGCACAGTGTTAACATTTGTTCATCTCAAAGGTTATTTTTGATAAAGCCAGGGTCTTCAGACTCTTCCTGAATTGTCTCCATTGTTCTTTTTGTTAATGATGCATTTTACTGCCAGTAGTTTGGGATTGATTTTCTTTTCTCTTTTTTGGGGGGAGGGTGAATTTGAGCAGAGAGATTTATAAATTAACTCTTTAATGGCTCTATACAAGCAGAATGAACCACTACTGAGTAATAGGGACACAATGCGCTGTTATCAGAAAGCTAAGTGGGGTTATTCTGAGAAGGCCTCAAACACAACACTTAAGCTTTTACATTTTCTCACTGTGCAGGCATCCTACTTTAAGAAGCGCTGGTAAAAAGAGAAGGGAGAGGCAAGAAGTGAAAGACGACACTGTTTTATCATTATGCACTTTAGCTACATCAAAACCTCAATGCTAGTGAATCACAAGATGCTATTCAAACCATATAGACAGATCAAGCATCTATTTCCCCCTCATTCTAAAAGTAACCTGCTGGTCTACACCAAATGTATATTCGTTCATCAGCTGGCTTGTAGAAACACACCAAGTGAGTGGACTTGTGTGTTTGTCTTTGGTTTGTCCGTGCTTACTTTTCAGTCCATACCTCAGATTTAAAAGTGACTTCTTCATATGTACAAAATTAAAAACGGAGGAGTGCAGAATGCTGCCACTATTGCTGCACATCCACGGGATCAAGGCAAACAGCGAGCTACACACACCACACACACCAGTGCCACACTTAGAGACACTTAATACTGTCATCAAAGCTGATGACGGGGTTGGATGGTCTCACTGTGACGCTGGATAAGTGGGACAAGAGGTGGTAATGGACCGAGGGTTTGGTGTTGAGAGGTTGTTGAGGACTCTGCATGGACCAGAATGCTCCAACATGAGGTGGGAAGCAGAAGTCTTATGAAGCTCAGAGAAGCGAATATGGTTCCAGTTTAGTCTTGCCTACCATGTATTTACATGTTTACACAATAGTAAATTACTGCTATGATCCTCATGAATCCTATCTTACATTGAAGATATGTTGTATTTATACTGCAACACAATGATTTTAAAGGTGTTGCCTAGAAAAGTCTTATACTGCATATCTGGTGCATCTTGCTCCCAGTTGATAATGAGGAGATACAGATAATCTGTGTTATGACATGCATGTTGTTTATCTGGAATTAAACCAGGTAATTGCAAATCATGCAAATCCCTTCAGGACGGTTCAAGCTAGTTTAGTGATTTTACAAAAAAGATGCAAGGCTTTCACACATGTTCAAACCAATCGCATAATTCTGCAGGTTGAATTTGCTCCTTTTATCTTTCAAGCTCAATTTTTCTGATTTTTTGCAGGTGAATAAACTGATCTGACGGATCTGACCATTGCATTTGGTAGCTCAAAACATGCGCCAGTACTATATAATACTGGTAATAGTAAAGTAAAACTAGGGGAGTTTCGAACAGTATCAGTAAATGTCTGTATGTGCCTAAAATAACTGTGATGAGTTATCATATCAAAGTACTGTTTAGAGTTTATTCTGTTTACTCCACTAGTGGCTGTGTGGATTATTACTTGCAAAATGTGTGATTCTCCCCCCCTAAGTGGGAGTGAAACTCAACATTGTGTTAACCTAGAGAAAGGAGATTTGCATCATTTCAGATTAATGCAGTAAAAGAAGGGGGCTTGGAGGGGTGTGCTCCAATTACAGGGGGATCACATGCCTCAGCCTCCCTGTGAAGGTCTATGCCAGGATACTGGAGAGGAGAATCTATTCATTAGTCAGACCTCAGAATCAGGACGAACGATGTGGTTTGTGCCCTGATTGCTGAAGACTCTTTATTCTCTCCAGGATGTTTGAAGATGGCAGGGAGCTTGCCCAACTAGTCTACATGTGCTTTGCTGACTTTATGGAGCAGAACACTGCATGACTTGGAAGATGCTTTGGGAATACTCAAAGTATTGGGCTCATTGTTACAATTTATTTGGTCCCTGGACCGATGAAAGCAAAGCTGCCGATTAACTGGTGGAGCCACGTTCCCACTCTCACCTATGACTGCGAGCTCACACTGAAAGAATCACAGATTCTGAAGGGCAGCTGGGCTCTCTCTCAGAGATAAGGTGAGGAGTTCGGCCATTCGGTAAGAACTCAGAGTCGAGCCACTACTCCTTTAGTCTAAGTGGTTTAGGAATCTGACTAGGATGTTTTCTGGGCACCTCCTAGGTGAGATCTCCTACCAGGAGGAGGTAGGCCCAGAACACACTGGAGAAATTACATATCTTGGCTGGTTTGCGACGTGCGAGAAGTGGGTGAGGAGAGGCAGGTCTGGGTTTCTCTGCTTAGACTGCTGCCCCTGTAACATGGACAAATGTTAGAAAATGGTAGAATGGATGGGTGAATGCATACTGTAAAACATTTATCTAAAGGCAAACCATGGTCATTTCATAACTATAACCAAGAGGTTGTCTCTAACTAAGCTGTGCAAGAAAACAATAATAAAACTGCCAAAAAATGAAAGTTTAAAAGCATTCCCAGGTGAGTGTCAAATTCAGAATTTTTGTTGAGACGTTTTTGCTCCACTTCCATCCCCCTTGTCACCTAACTAAGACTTTATCCATTTGTCTTATATGTATTTTTTTCACCGTGAACTGTCCTACCTTTGCAAAAAATCATAAAATAGTTTTTAAGTCATGTCATTAACAACCTGAAATGTTCACCTCAAAGAGATGCCAATCAGAAAGCTTCATTTGTCTTCTTTTGTCTTCTTCCCATATTGATCCAAGTGGTGGACAGGCTGATATAAATAGTCAAGCAGATAAAGGATGGCAAAAGGTTCTACAATAACAACAACATCATCATAATCTTTAGGATCACCAAAGTGTCAGCAGTTTTCCTTGGGATTTGTATTTATTTATTTTTTGATAGAGAGTGCCTGCAGTTCAAATCCTTATAGATCTATGAAAACATAACCAAAGCTACTTCCATGGCTCCTTATTACTTGGGGCAAGTGAGAAAATGTTTTTGTAATATGGCTGAACTGACCTTTTAACCTTATAAACAACCTGGGACATTTTCCTGTGAACCCCAAACCAACAGTGTTTTCTCTTCTGTGATTAAGACTGGAAATGTAGATTGTGGAAAGACAAGCCGTGTGCTTTGTAAGGGTTAGGATGGAGGTTCATAGGTCAGTGAACCCAACCACCGTGACCATCTGATGTCTGTGCTCGGAGGTAGTCTGGCTCTTAGACGCAGCACCTGTTGAGAGTGGAGACATGTAGACATTTATTGACCTTATTCAAACAAAACTGTCTGTTATAGTAGCCATCCTTCTTCTAAACTGCTCATCGCTGAGCTTTAAGCTTCAGTCCAGGCCAGATTTTCTTTCAGTTCTGTACATAAAGTGGCAGAGACGCTGACTTTTGGGTTTATCCAGGGCAGCAGTTAAAATACATGACCACAGGCGTAAAGCTGTCAACATGTGGACACGGCCATGGAACACAGTCTTGACTGTCCCCACAGCAACTTTATAGGAATGTTTAACACCCCCCTCCACCTAAACATATCTGTCCTCTGTATCGTATTTTCCCCACTGCCAGCCTGCTTAATATGCAGGCTGCAATTTCACCCCGCATTCCACCGGATAAATCTCCACTCGGGATCCTTCTAGAACAAAGCCGTTAAGACTTCTTGGGAAATCTCCCCTTTCATCTCAACGCTTGCCCACCTATGTGTGGTGTTTTAAGCCGTTCTTGCTCATATCGTTTTACACATTGAAAGATATTTGTAGTGTTGATATGAGCCACTTAAATTGTCAGTGTGTTGGTTTATATGTCGAGACAAAGTGCGAGGTACTTGTGTGACAGTGTGTCTCCGTGTGAGATTATTCTGCCTCTTTGAAGTGTACAAGATGGGACGGGCAAGCCTGTCAAAATGACAATGATGAGTCTCTGATGTGTGATTAAAGAAAATGTACAGAATACCTTTATGTAATGGGTTCCAACATTTGACAGTCTGTACCCACAATGAAACACTTGTGAAAAAAGATCACAGTTTGAAAACATTATTATTACCCTGCCTGTGCTTTTTGATCATCTCTTGGTGTTCTCCTTGTAGGCTGGCAAACAGATATGTGGTTACTGAGCTCACTGCCAGACAAATCATTCTGTCAGCTTTGTGGGATAAGTAAGGTAAGAGATCAGTGACGGCTGCCACGGTTGGCTTAAGGCAGCAAAAAAGCGTGGAAAATATACAAGACTGAGAGACTGACAGAGGACTAAACACTGTTGTTGCCTTGGTAGGCAACTGAAATACTAGAGAGCCGGCTTACACCCCGTGCAGCATAAGCAAAGTAACAATCCTGACCTTGTCACGCTCCCCGAGTTTCCTCTGAACGTCACAAACAACCTTCAGCGACATCACCTTTAAGTGGGATTTGTATTGTATAAGTGGTTAATTATTTCAATAACTTGTTACAAATTTTTTTAGTACTTCTTGTAACAACTCTTTTTTTTTTATCTTAGTGACCACTTTTACTGGTTGGCTGTTTCAATATGCTGTCAGTGAATTTTTCACACCTCCACCTTCTACAAAATATAGAAATAAAAATAAAAATAAATCACACGATACATTTTTAGGCAATAAATTACAAAAATGCCAAGTGTAGCAAATATGATTCAAATTAAACTAATATATATACAATTTTTTAAAAAATTTTATCAGAAGGTTCAATAAACATTATTTAAAAAAGCTTTAGCTTCGTATTTACACTAAGTTACAACTGAAGCAGTGTCGTCTTGTTTTGTACATTCAACTCAAGACATTATGTTTTTTTAGTGTGACAGTAACAAAGAGGCTAAAGATACAATTTAAAAAGTGGTTCATTCGCTAAGTTTTCTTTTATGTGTAGAGTGAAGACTGGTTTATCACTCGAGATTGGTGCCTTTTATCCTTGAATGGTTCATAGGACAGAGTTAAGTAGCTTAACAAAAACAAATCAGAAAAAAAATACCCACATTCTACTGCTGAGGTACGAGGACCAGATTGAAAATGCGTGAAAAAGCAGCCAATGTCCAAAGAAAAAACTCTGAAAGGCCTTCAGCTCAAATTGACCTGAAAACATATAGAAGAAAGTCTGGCTCTTTGGAAGAAAAATATAAAGACATGAGAAGAGTCTCAAGAATGTTTTTTTTCTTCATTTGAAATGAATTACAACAAATAAATCAGCATTTATGTAATTATTTACTCATCTTTTACTCATCATACTGAGCTAAGTTTTCTACGCCCTGGGCTACTTGTTCCACTGGTTGGGAATGAGTGATCTAATAACACACCAACAGCATGTCTTTGCTGGGAGCAGAAGCAGCTTTTCTGAAACGTTACCAACCTCCCAGCCGGGGCCTAAGCCGCTCTATCAACATGGACATCAGCCAGAACCTGGCTATGCAGCCATGCCAATTTTGTTTTACTTTGTTCTGCTGCTACTTTCTAAGTCCCGTATTTATGTTCCTGCTTGATACTCTCACTTTAAAGTGGAGTGACACACAAGCTAAATTCTTCAGCACAGGTTTCCTGTGTTTGGAAGAAGGGGGGCGAGGATATAAAAACAGAGAAAGGGGTGATGGGGTCACACGAAATGAGGGAAAAACAGGTTGGAAAGCGTGGGGGTCAACTGAGTGGTAAGCCTAGGGAGAGATATTTGCACTCTGGCTTTTAAAGTTTAGATCCCCACAAATCCAGAGTGCCACAAAGAATAGAAGTAATTTTAAAGTGAATGAATTAAATTGTTAACATTTTCTACACCTGTCTTAACATTAGCAGTACCTGGGGAGGTGGCTGAGGTTAGAAAGTAACAATTTAACTGAGTGAGCTGTAACATGAACCCAAAATAATAAGACAGTTTAACCATGAAGTCACTGTCTCTCCCCTATTCCAAAAATCTATACAAGCAAGATACTGCCTGGTTTATCTTGTAAACAGGACCACAACAGAGACGTTGTCAGGCAACGACCACAGCAACTATATCTAGGAGATGGCAGTGGACTCCGCGACATTATCGGCTCTAGATGCACGATATCACACTTGAAGGAGAGATTATAGCCGTCTGACACATACAACGTGTCACGATGTTACACCTCATTTAAGAAACAGCACAAAAGACATCTTGTTCTTTAGTGAGCTGGGACTGATTGAGAAGATGTTGCTGTCCAGCGGTATCAGCTATGCTAGCAAGACACAACTCTATAAGCTGCATTAACCCTTCAAAATAATTGGAAAAGGGCACCAGTGTAGCTCACCTACTGGATCAGGTGACCGTATGTCACAAGAATCAAGCAGTGGCCCGGGTTCGATTCTGACACAGAACTCTGTGTCCACTGCTCGCTCCACTTCCCTGTCTTCAATGCCCCAAAAGTGCTATGAAAAGAAGAATATCATAAGAACTCTGATTTACCAGGAGCATAAATAGAGGTAAGCAATGACACAAAGAAGTAAAACTTAGAACATAATATGGGAATTCAGTGCTGGTAACTCTTTAAAAAAACAACATGATCGTTCCCCAATCTGAACTACAAATGTTTTCCAACCAGGACCTCTAAGTTTCCCATCCTTGCAATTTTGTGACCTTCACTAACGTCAGTTAAACTTTTATACATAAAAAAATATATATTATTCTTCCTTAGTGTTGAGTATTTATTTAAGTTTTACATTAGCAGTTTTTGTCTGTTGAGATGTTTCACAGACTGTGGAGATACTGTTTGGACTCAGTGGCATGATTCATGCTGTTGCATGAAAAGCATGATGTCATGCTGTGCAACTATTTATACTGTAATTAGCTTTATTTATTTATAGAAACTTTAACACTGATTTTGGCATCCCTTTTCTTTTTTGTTTTTCAGCAAGGAATATTGAATGTTATGTAGAGAAAAATACTTGAAATCTGCAACCAATTTTTAAAGGCCTCACCAAAAAAAGACAGATTGGACTTATTATTGTCCTCTCCAGACCAACAGGCAGCTGTCTGGTATGTAGTTTACTCTTATAATGGTCATTTGCAGTACTTTGGTAGTACAGTTAATCCAGCATCACACTGGGCTTCTTATCTTTTCTCTTTTTCTGGGTTTAGAGCTTTAAAGTTTTTCCAGGACAGGTAGAATTCATTATAATGGGGACTTTATTTGGTGGTGTTAATGTCTAAATGACATTTAGACATATTTGTTTGTGACTTCACTCTCCAGAAGAATGACGCAAAAGAGTGCAAAGAAAAAGGGGAAAAGTACAAAAGATGAAGTGAAACTTCACAAAGATTATGTCATGAAATACTGTGTGATTCTGTGGTTTAGCAGTGATGTGTGGAAAGCATCATCTATGTGATGACCGGAGGTTAACCTATGACAAAAACCAAATATGAATGGGATTAAAACGGAGGTGATCCAGAAAGAAAATCACAAATGCAGGTCTGTGGAGAAAAAAAAAAGGCATTACCTGATCTGCCGAGGGGTCACTTAAGGTCACATTCACAGCAAGACATGCTGTTTATGATGCGGATCGTTGAATATGTTTTTGTCATTGCTATTCAACAAACTTCCAGCTCCCTCTTTCTTCATCCACCCACAGTTTCCCCATCCAAATTATGCAGACAGTATTTCCTCTGAGAACCAACTTCATGTCTGTCAGTCTGTTTCTTATTTGGAATAAACACAGAAGACACCCCCCTCATTTTGAAATTAGGAAGTTGCCTCTCTTACCTTCGTACCACAAGACACAGGTAGAAAATAAACTATTTATAATATTCCAGTACTTAAAAAAAACAGCATGAGAGATCGGGCACAGACCCAGCAGTGTGATCATGGGAAAGTGATGCCTTGGTGCCCTTTTTACTTCCATCTAGAGAAGACCGTTAATAATTGTCTGGCCTTTTGTTGGTATGAAGCTATTCCATTAGTCTTCAAATGTCAAAACACAGAAGAGGTATAACGTTACCATCTACTACATCCACAAGCAGAACAACCATACACACACCCTTCTTCCTCCCACACTCGCTCCTTTTATCACTTTACCAGCCACACTACCCAATCTTCTCTCCCTCACTCGGTCTCATGCTACTTTTATAAAAACTTTCCTCCATTCAGTCCCAAGAGCAGTGAAACATATATGTTTTTACACAACAAAGTTAAATAACAGGTTTTACTTCCTCATAATTATGTCTATAAAAAAAGATTATTTGAAATGCAAGCAAATGCGGTTAAAATTAATGAGTTTGTCTTCATTTTAAGGCTCCAGCCCACTTCTACTTTTGTAGACCATCACCCCAGTTTGAGTCTGAATCCGCAGCAAGGCAACCTGCTGACCTGCTCCGAACAAAACTATAAGACACGAGAGGAAAGCAGACACGCTGAGGAATGTCATTACAGTGCAGAAACCTGCTAATGTATTCTAATCTGCTCCAAGATATTGAGTCAACTGCAAGTACACAGACAACGCACAGATGGGGCCACACGTGAACACATACGATCAGATGGGGTTAAAGGGGAGACTTCAATAAATTATCAATTAAAATGTCTGGGGAGGAAATATTAATTGTGTCTGAATTACTGATTGAGTTCAGATGGCAGACCTGTGCAGACATGTCACTGGTTCAGCCATCTGCTAACAGACGTAAACACTCTCAATTGCATACTAGGGTTGGGGAGGGGGTGACTTACCTCTCCTTACAGTCAAGACAAAATAAGTACAAGAGTTGGGTTTTTCTGCTGCTATCACTTTAAATATATAGTCATTTAAAGAAATAAATAAAAAGAAAGTCCACCAATAAACTAGAAGTTTACATAAACAACCCTTGATGGACGGGCTTGGCAGTCCTGTTTTGCTTGGAGCCAGCCATAAGCCTCCTGTAGCTTTGACAGTTCCCAGTACGCTTTCCAATGCAATCAAAGCACACGCATGGCATTAAAATAAACATATACCTGCTTAGGCAGAGTCCGGCCCCCATTGCTGAATTACAGCCGATCATTCAAAATTAAAATAGTTTACACACAGCGCATTGTAGGTCGTGTTTTGGTGCTGGAGATTAAGTCGACAGTTTCGGATGAATGAGGTCAAAAAGTATACCTGTCATATTTTTGGCCCTAAATGATGGCAAGTACAGAGGTATGATGTTAGTGCGTGTGATGGAGTGGCAGTGAGCTGTAACGGAAAGAGAAAGACAAGCTGAAAAGAAGAAGAGGGAATGTGATCGCTCTGATAACATCCACATCAGAGACAAGATCCATGTGTATGTAACAAATTGAGGATGGGGGGCTGGGGCAAAAACGGGCGACAGAGAGAGTGAGAAAATGGAAGGTAGAAGGAACGGTGATGCTTTTAACAAACACAAATGCGAGTGTTTGTGTTTAAGACAGATGGAGAGGTTTTGTTTCAGGGTCGAGGTATGTTTTAGTTTACAGTCAGTGTGTCGCAGCGTTCACAGCATGTCCAAGAGTCTTCTTGGCCAGACTGTTCTGAGTAAGAATTGTTTACAGCTGCCCAGATAGCATCACCAAAACACTTCTCTGAGCTCACGCTACAGCCTTGGGCCACCTCTTAACTCCTGGTTACCGTCTCCCTCACCCTGTGTGTCATCGCACCAATTCAAAGGTGCTGCTGTAGACATTACACAAGTCTAGTACAGATGACTGCAGTACTGCAGGTAGTTCATCGTGAATCAGAAATGAGACTGACGTTTTTTTGTGTTGACAGCACAGGGGGAGGCTAAAATGTCTCCTTTGTTTTCTTTGAGTATGGAGTTTTTTGTTGAAAAATCAAGGGTTTGAATATATCTTCCACTACTGAATGTTTCAGAGACTTTTCAGGTTAATGTTTATATTCATAAACTTAACAAAACCTGGACGACCATGTCAGCTTCTGAGCTAGATCACTGTCAGATGTTTTGACTTATATTTACATTATTAGGAGTTATATATTTAAGGTTAGGCCCCACACTGCTTTCAGGGTCAGCTTAAAGAGCAACTCATATTATTAACAACTGCATGTAATTTCTTCTTTTCTTCTCCAATTTTAAGCCATTGTTTTCGTCTCTATGTGCTCATCAGTCTTGAATAAACCTTGGGTTTTCCTAATATTTTGCTGTCAAGACTGCTTTGCGTCATTTGTGTGTGTGTGCGTGTGTGTGTGTTTTAGCTTCTCCTCATCTTGTCTCCACTCGCTTTCCATCCAGGTATGACATCTCTGTTTCGCACACGCGGGCTTTATATCTGTCTGCACGCTGTCTGCAGGCTGAGGATGACTTGGGGATCTACCCCTCCACACTTTTATTACCTACACAGATTTCATACTGTTGCTTCAGAACTGTAGATGAAAGAGAGTCAGGGAGAAGCAGTAGATGAGTGGGATCAGCATGCAGCGTAATTGTGTGCTTTTCATTTGACTTGGATACGATCCAAGTCTGTCGTCTGTCATCATATTCTTGTTCTCTTCTTCCTTTTTTGGGGGCTGATTCACCATTCAGCCTAGCTCTTTTCTTTTTTTTTGTTTGTTTTGGTTCTAATCAATTGGTATTCTTTCTGTATTCATCTCAAAGACTTCCCCAACTAACACAGCTTTGTATTCAACCTCTCTTGATTTCGCCCTCAAGTTTTCAACCTGTTTTCATATTCATATACTCCCACCTCTGCCCTACCACATTTTTTCCCTGTCCACAGTTCCTTGCATCTGTCCTCCCACATTCAACTCAGTACACAGTATCACTTCCCCCCGTCTTTGTCTTCATTCCTCTACGTTTTCTTCCTGTTCTCCGTGTCTTTATGAGCTGCAATGATTATCTGTCCGTGGGGTTGAGCTTGAGTTCTGAGCAGGCCAAAGGCGGTAGAGCCTGTTATTCTTTCCTCCCTGCTGTCTGGCATAAACAGAGAATGGAGGAAAATTTGGAGTGTACACTGCTGTAATTTCAGCCCTTCCATCTGAGTCAGCTAGTAGGAGTGGAAAGATGAACCTGGTTCTGTGATAAGCAGAGGGATGGGCATTTCTTTGTTCAAATTTCAGAGCACCTCATTTTAACTCAAGTTCAGCCCAAATACCCACTTTGATGACAAAGTTTACACTGTGGGAAAATGTGAAAGGAAGCCACTAGTTAACTAACTGGCCAAAAGCAATAACAACTTAAGATGTTTCACTTGGAAGAATCAGCTAGTTGATTATTCTTCATACAAACAATGTGCTCCATACGATTAGATCCATGAGTTTATGGATAAAGACACCATTTTTTGTAATTTTGCTTCAGTACACCAGAATTGTGGTTTATAAATCAGTCATTGCTGACAGTCAGCTTTAATTCAAGAGGTTTAACAAAAGCATTTTGTTAAATGTTTAGGAATTGCAACCATTTAAGAAAATTATCCCCCATTTTAAAAGGCTCAAAAGTGAGTTGGCAAACGCCTGCTCCCTCGTTATGAATAAATAGACACATAAAGTATATGTAGTTAAAAAAAGAGACAAAGTGAACATGAAACATGAAAATTATTTATGCACAGGAGGAAAAGAAAGAACTGGGGTAGAGGTGGGTTGCAAAGCGGCTTGCAGAAGCAGAAACAACTGTAGGCAGGCTAAACTAACTTAAATACTGCGTCCTATATAAGATATGTTGGTAGCATGCATATCAGCTGAGCCCTCTGCTGCTGTGGCCTACCGCTGAGACGAGCTGTTATCAGTTCGTACACTTAGATTGTGAGCTTGATTTAGTACTGTTCTGATCTCCTAGATGGTACAGACACGCTGAGACTGATCTGTAAAATGCTAACAGGTCCACTTGTTTTGCAGATGAAAGTAAGTAAATAAGATCATCTTGTATCTGTTTTAAAAATAAGTACAGGCACGTGCTTTACATTTCATGCTCTGTAGTAAGTAGATGGAGGTGCACACGAGGTGACTATTGTGGAAATTCGTATTTGTACTATCATCCATCCACCAATACTCTTACATGTTTACAAACATTTCTCTTTTATCTGCATTTTCATGTGTCATAAAGCACCAAATTATGGTCATTTCCAGGTTTTAGGTATCTTTTTATGTATTATATTCCCCATTACAACACAGTTACAGCATGTGGAGATGTGTTTGTTCATTTGTGTTAAATCGGTAATGCAGATGTGAGTTTTTTGTGAGACACCTCTATTGGCTCCAACAAAAGAAAAGCCTCCACTGAGAGAAGCACTGAGAGAGGTCCAGACCCAGGCACAGGTACAATCCTGAGAAACAGAGCTGTGAGTAGGAGGGTTAGTTTTTGGATGGTTACCAGGTCTCGCTGCCAACCCCCAGCCTGAGCCTGGATTCCTGCAGTTACCAGTAAGGTTTGCATTCAGGGAGGATATCTGCCAGCTGTAGACAGAGAGAAGATGCATAATGCAGATTTTAGAAATTAAAAGCAAAAATGTTCACCAGGATATTTATGTGGGTGGCCATGATAATTGTAATGAGACAGTTTGAGAAATCTTCAAGAGCACAAAGATTCTCAATTTTAGATCATTATGTGGGACTTGTCCCTCTCCCCTGGTTGTTGCTGTCTCATTACATATATTTTGATTGGCATCTTCATCGACGATGAGTATCAGGCTTTTATCTTTTATCCCCACTTTCCCAGTAAGGCTTTAAATGTGGGACACTGGCTGGAAACAGTTCCCTGCTTTCCCCAAATTGCCATACCTCAAGTACCATAGCACCACATTTTGTCATGAAACTTTTGAAACATATGCTCAATTTTCGAAATTACTATTGAAACCAAAAAAATGGACCAAGTTACAAAGACTGTTCAGTTTCAGCTTTTGCCAAGTTGGATTTTTAGTTATTTTGGCTTTCATAGAAACAGAAAAAAAACACAGAACACTGTATTTTTTTCCTCAATTGTTACCGAAATTGGCAAAGATAATCTTCAAACCAAATCGTAATGTCAGGTTTCCAATTGGAACAACATTTGGCAATTAATCTTTAGATCAAACAGCAGCCAGTAAGTGTTGACACCAAACTCAGTGTAGGGACTCTGCACCCCTTCCTGAGGTTAGCAAAAACAAGTTTTCCCATCCTTATTTGCAGCCATGCTTTGAACATGATCAGTTCATATAAATCCCACAGTAATTACATGATTTAGATGGACAAAATTTGAGTGGCAGTACTCATATAAGTTTCTTACATCTGTAAAAAGACTTAAGGAAAGACTGCAGAGACGTTGCATCTGCAGGATCTGGAATTTGTGTTTGGCACAGTGCCCGAGTTCAGGAAAACATCAAAAAGCTACTTCAAGGTGATCACCCATTCCATCTTCTCATCACACTAGCCGAGCTGCTGAGGGTCCTCATCATTTAAAAGAAAAGAAAGAAAAAAGAATGAAACAAAGGACAAGTAACACCTAGCAGCCATTTTAAGCTTTGCCCTAACAAGTATTGTTCTGCTCACTGCAACAGCTAACTGCTCCCCCTTCCATTTACTTTCCAGTTTCCAGTTTTGAAAAAAAAAAAAAAAAAAAAGCAGCACAAAGTTACATAGACATGCACCAAGGGGTGTTGTAAGGCAATACTAAGCTGGGTTTTTCCCTCCTCACAAGTGCTGCAGTGGAACATTTAAAAAACCCCAGACAACACACCCAGAGCCTAAGAAATAAAAAGAGCAGCTGAAAGGTGAATTGTATAAGGTGTTCTTCAGGGAGTTCAGTCTAATAATCACTGGGCTGGGTAGGTTTAGTTTTTAACTAAGACATCAAGTGACTGTATAGTAACCCTTTCCATCCTGGAGCCATTCATCTCTGTTATTAATGTGCAACCAGTTGCTTTTTTTAAGCTTTGCAAACCTCTTCAAGCCTTCATTGAAGAGGCCTCGTCAGTACTGCCAACTGATTAGGCAGTAAGACTGTTTTTCGAATCCCAATCTTACCTGGGAGACTTTTCCCAAGTGCGTCTTATCCATGGCGCCCAAGGTTGCTCATTTTCGCTTTCCAGTTGTGCAAATGCCGCTGCCTTAATTTGGGGATGTTTTTTCAAAGGGAACTTAAAAGCCTAGCGCCTAAGGGGTTAATCATGGCCCATGTACCCACACATCAACCTCCACCTTCCCCACTCACTCCAAGTGGAAAAACCACATAGTGGTCAGAAAGAATTAACGCAGTAAGTCTGGCTCTCAACCTCAGGTTAACCCCCCCGATGTATATATGTATATGTACCCATGTGTGTGCAGATGCATGAACATATAAACATATGCTCATACGTTTAATGTGTTCTAAGAGCAGAGTACAGTACACACAGGTAGCGCTGTTCTGAGAGGGTTGAAGGACTGCCATAGCTGTTACCTAATGGCTGGATATGTGCTGCTGTGAAAGGAGCTTTGTGAGGATCCTCTTAAACTCTCACCATGCTTTTATATCTTTACATAAAAGGGAATTTCTTTGTGGTGCACCCGGTGGGTAGCTACACTGGTGCCCTATCAGTGGAATGAGGCTATAATGGAAACAGTAAGTCTTTTTTTTTATTTGTTAGAATTTTAACAAATTAGCACATCAGTAATTGATTTTTCTGTGAGTTACACTGCTCTCAGCAAAGCTGGACTGAGCCCTTCTTGATATTGTTTATTGTTAAGCCTTGACGTTTCCTTTATGTTTAAGCCAAACATCTCAGTTTGGCCAAGGCATGGCTTGCCACAGGCTCCACTGCTGGACAAGAGGACTGCAATTATAGCTCACTTCAAAGATGCCAGTCAGTCAAAGACAGCATTCATGCATTTATTTTGGCATACCCCAGCCAACCCCTCCCCCCCCTTCCTTGCCTCCTCACCTTTCCACCTCCCACCCCCTTTGCCCTTCTTCTTCCTTTCCCACCAACCCTCAAGCTTGTTTAGATGAGCGATTAAGTAGAGAAACAAGTGCAAATGGAGTTTGGTTTGGCACGCTTCACTATTGACACACAGTATACTGAAATATCTCCCTGCGTAGTTTTCCCCTCACCTAAATTTGGCCGCGGTGGACGTCGGCAAAGATGAGGGGAGGAGTGGGTCTCATGTGCCAAAACAGCAAGGCTTTAGTCTTGGGCACAGACACCATCCTCTGCCCCCTTCTCACCCCACCTCCTCAAGCTGATCCCGAAATAAATCCCAAAGAGAGGGGGGTGGGTGAGAGGACGTGTTTCACCTCAGGCCATCTGCTCTACACAAGCTATTAGATGTTCAATTAACACTGTAAACTGATAGTTTGCAATGTCAACAGAGCACTGTATCACCAAGCATCAAGTTTTACCCCCTCTATATTCGAAACCTATTTTAAAACCGCAAAGCAGGCCAACTTTAACTGTCAATGATAAATTTAGAGAAGTGTTTATTCATCGGCCATTTCATTTTCTGCCAAGGTTTATTTGACCATGAGAATTCTGTGTATGTAAGGGACTAATAATACAACTTTCTAAACTTGTTATTGCATGGGGTCTTTAAAGTGGCCTGGCCAGAGATTTGTATGTGGAGGAACAGCTGCCATATTCTCTTCATACATTTCACTTTATTGAAAGGGCATCATCTAGCATATAAGTGATCATATTTCAGAAATATCTAGCCTTCCACCATCTGCTGTGTAAAATCTAGTCTTTTATCTCCATCTGTTCTGAGACGGACGTGTTGTGTGTATGCTGTAATTTGCTCATATGTCTGTTTTCGAGTTTGCATAAGGGTATTGTAGGCCAGCGAATGGTATGTGCAAAAGTGTCGGCAACTGTTTGTTGTTAAAGCAAACCAGACACCTCAGCCTCACTGGGCCGGAGCTCCACCATCACACCCCCTGGAATCTGAAACTCGATGCTGGAAGTTGGGCAGCCAGAGTGATTAGGGGGACCCACCACGCTAGTGGTGTTACAGTTTGGCTCAGGTGTCCCATTCGTCACACCACAAACCTCGCACACACCACCCGGTACCAACACCCTGGTTGCAAGATTGTCTCCAGGGTGGAGTCAGGTGGCCCGGGAACCTCTCTATAGGAGCCTGTACGGCTCCCGTGGGTCCAGCTTATAAACCCATCTGCTGAGGGTCCTCTAACTCATTAAAAAGCACAAAACTATGGTGCTAAATCATGAGTCGGTCACACACATCATACACACCTGGTGGGACTTATATCCCTGCAGAACAATAACTGTCACATTCTGGATGTTATGTGGACACTGAGAAGTGGAGTGAACATTTTAGGCATACAAATTCCAAAGCCCCAAATCAGATATACTCCGATTGCAAAATGCACACGCGCACACACATTTCATCTCAGTGTGAGATCAGAGGTAGTTTTTTTTTTCAAACCACAGCGAGTGGCTTCACATAAAGGCGGCTTTGTTAAAATGCAACACACACTCTAAATACCATCCAGCTCAGAAAACCATAGTGGGAGAGTGTTGGTTAAGTGTGATAACAGCTGTTAACTGCAAAGGTGCGACCTCGCTACTGGTTATCTGGAGACGAAGTTTTAAATAGACATAAAGGAATACAAAGAGCTGCGCTACCAGGCACTCTACACTTTGTGTACACACTCACAAACAGTACGTGAACTAAAATTTTCTCAAGCAGCCTCATTCTCATCAGTGTGTAATCGTAAGGTTTTCCTTCATTTCTGCACTTTTAACAGTACCATACATGACTGCTTGCTGACAGGTGTGTGTGTGTGTGTGTGTGTGAGCGAGTGTGTGAATTTGGTATGTAGTATAGTGGTAAAAAGGTCTGAATATATCCTGATTTGTAAAAACAAATAAAAATATTTTGTCTTTAGAATTGTAATATAGAAATTGTAAAAAAACTGATTCTGATCTCGATTAATTGTTGCATATTTTAATCATGCTTATTTCTTAAAGTGACGGCTAATTTACCACATATTGATTAAGTGCGCCATGTTACAGTTTAATTTTATTCAACTAAATGGAACTAGAAGTAGAAAGACCTTAAATAAGGACAATACAGAGAATGAATGAAACCATTTAACTGATATAAATGTTAATCTAAAGGCAAAAAGCAAACATATTTACAATTAACATGAGTTCAAAAATAAACCCTCTAAATTCTACATGACATAACTGAGCTAAAATTACCAGTTTAATCAATTTGCATTTACTAAAAAATGTAATCTACAGTCGACTAAAAAAAACAACAACTTTATTTTCTTCATGCAATTCCTCAAGGCATTAATGTTGAATTATTTCAACATAATATCTTTTCTGCTGCCCCCTCAACCCAGACCTGGATAAACACCAAAGCATGGCTGGATGAATAAATGAATGGATATTTTTCCACATGATTTCTTGCTGATCACCGTCTATCACCAATGAATTTTTTTTTAAAAAGGAAGACAAATTTCTACAGTAACATATCAAGGCTCACATTCATTTAATGCAGAGAAGTGATACTTCAATACTTACACTTGCTATTTTGAGTACATAGGGGCTTTCACACCAAGTACAGTTATGCTACCATATGTGACAATGCACTAATTTAAATGTGGTTCACTGTGGCTCTGGCTCTCAGTGGTCTGCATACAGGGAAAGAGATACAACCAGTTTTCAGCAGGTAGGAGGACGATGTCACATTTTAATGTTCATGTGTGTTAATATTTATGATGTATGGATAGCTGGGGGCTCTGCATATTCTAAATGTGGTGATGTGATTGGGAACAGGTGTAGCAGATTAATCAGAGGTAAAACTAATGAATGACAGGCAAAAAAAAAGGAGGAAGGATGAAAACTAATTATGGAAGGAAGTGAAATTGATAGTATTTTAAATAGATTTGATTTGAATATAAACATAAGCACAGCCCTTTAAATGCACAGCTTGATGTGTTTGATGTAGGACAATGATACACTTAAAATGAAATATAAAACCCACACGATACACCAGTAAGTAGACGCATTTTTCAAAGTACACCACAGCTTCTCCACACCAAACATCAGCAGAGGGAGAAACAAGAAAGGGAAAAAGCAATAAAAATAACAGCAGTAACGATAGTCGTGAACTTTTCTGTTAAACTCCACTAGGTCAAGAAGTAAATAAATGACTTTGCCTCTCTGGAAGGTGACCCTTAACCCCTCTCACAGCCTCACGTCATGCCTGAGCCTTGAGGCGACATTGTTAATAGCTCTGTCTGCTGGTATGCAGAAAGCATGAGCAGAGCAGAGAGGATCCTGCCAACGCAGCATGAAAGAAATTCTGGCCCATGTGTGCATTCGGCCTTACAAACACCAAGGTGGTCCTGAAGAGATGGGGAGAGAGGGAGTCAGAAAGACACACGAGTACATGGGAGGACAGGAGTTATGTGGGAGGGGGGCTGTTAGGTTGTCTGTGTCAACAATAAGGAAATAATTGGCCTCTGTAGCCCGTGGGCCTCACTGTGGCAGCCCTGGGGCAGTCTAGGGTTGGGTGGGGCATGGCCATGGCATTACACACAATTAGGGCAACAAGGGGGTCAAATGGGGAGGCAGGGTAGGTCCCAGTCCTCTCATTCATGAAAGGGATGTCTTTGTGCCCGAGGCTAAGCCACGGCAAACCTGGGTCATGGGGAAAGGCCCTAAACTAAGACTCTGTCTGAAGATGAAAGCTTAATGTGAGTGTGTTGTTGATGTGAAACCAGGCCAATGCTGCAAATTACAGAGGTGGGGGGCTGAAGCTATTAACAGGTAGGGGTAAATACGGGTTTGGAGGGGGCATCAGACAAAAAAGTTAGAATCGCTCACTGTTGGAAATTCAAGAAGGTTCACGTTTCTTTTCTTCTAATGGTTGTTCTTCTAACCTTTCTGTAGCCTCAATTAATGACGAGCATGTTCTCCTTCTATACCTGTGAAATCCACTAAGTCCCGCTGAACAGGTTTCACTGTCCATGGTCAAGCTCTGGATAGTATCATTATTCAGACTGCAGGGTGGCAGCACACTAGCCTCTCTCTGACTTGACCCCCTCCTTGACCTCTGCCTAATGTGATAAACATTCCCAATCAATGGAGGAAACAGGGTGGAAGTGGCTGGGGATGTGAACATGACCTCCCGTATGGCTTCAAACAGCCAGTGATTCCCTGTTTACACCTACTCCACACTTTATTCTGCTGATTGGCTAAGCCCAGGGAAAGCTCACGCAAGGTCAACTAGTTCAAAACTGACAATTCGGGGAAATGTAGCAATCTTTCTAAACCGCTCTTTCAACAGCGGCTTGCTGCAGTGGTTTTTCTTATCAGTGCAATTAGCTTTATATTACTCATAGTGAACATTTACATCTGCATACCTTCTATGTAAATCATTTTGAGTTTTCAGTCGCACTTTGATTAGATTTAGTTAACAAAACTTGGTTATCAAAACGCTTTTCTTAAGACTCTGTGTGGCAAAAACCCCTGGCACCTCGACATGTTTAGCTGTCCTTGAGAAAGACGCTAAACCTCAAGCTGCTACTGCTGCTACTGGTGCATCTGTGTGTTTAAATAAGAAACACTGTAAACAAGTTCTCTTAAGGTAGAAAAGTAAGTAAGACAACATCAATATTTATTATAATGCACTAGCAATTTATATTTATCAGCATGTCTTCGTTCTGGTACCTTCACACCCTTCCATGTAAATATAAAGCAGCAAGACCGTGTTATAGAGCAGAGCAGGAATCAGTGACAACTGAGATGATGTTGATTGAGCCAGAATGAAAAGAAGTAGCTGGTGTGAAGGGCTCCAAAGCAACTGTGGGTGGACTAAAGCAGCTCATTTATCATGCCCTACCATATACAAGATAGCTGACTGGATGCTTAGAAAGGTGTCAACTGAAATCAGCTGATCTGCCTGGATTACTTCATGGTCTGCCTTAATTAACGCTTTGCACAGTTTGTCAAATCCCTGCAAAATATTCAAGATTTGCATACATTTAAATGTGCAATCACAGCCTGGTAACATATACTACAGTATTGTTATGTAATGTAATACACACTACACAGCACTATATCTCTTTAGCAGGATATGTTTTTATACATACTACAGTCATATACCCAGAAAAGTCGTGAGAAAGAGAGTTTCCACAAGACTCCATACACACAAACTGAGTACACCCCATCATTTAATAAGTCGCAGAATCAACTTAGCTGCAATAACTAAAATAATTGTTTTTGTATGTCTCGCACATCATTATGGAGGAACTTTGGCGCACTCTTCCTTACAACGTTCCTTCAGTTCATTGATGTTTTCCAGCATTCATTTCTGCACAGCTCTCTTAAGGTCCCAGCATTTCAAACAAGTTGACTTCTGGACTTTGACTGGACCATTACAACACCTTCATTCTTTTCTTTTTCACCTATTTTGTTGTAGATTTGCTCCTGTGCTTGGGATTATTGTCCTGTTGCATGACCCAATTTGCACCTAGCTGTAGTTGGCCCAAAAATTGGCTCTGGAATACGTTGATAAATAGAAGAGTTTACAACTAACTCACCTGCAAGGTGCTCAGGTCCTGGGGCTGCAAAAGAAGCTCAACTCGTTTGCACCACAGTGCTTGACAGCTGGTATGAGGTGATTTTTCTCAAATCAAAAATGCCAGGGCTGATATTTTTGTCCCAGTCCAGCCCTGGCCAAACACCTCCAGTTTGGCGTTGTCTGTCTAAAAGGACATTGCTCCTGAAGTTGTTTTGTTTGTTCAGATGCAACTTGCAAACTTTAGCTGTGCTCTCATGTTCTTTTAAGAGAGAAAAGGCTTTTCCCCCTGGAAACCTTTCCAAAAAAGCCACACTTTTTCAGTCTTTTTCTAATTGTGCTGTCATGCAGACGCTGCTCAAGTTGAGATATCCACTGGAAATATTGGAGTGTTGTATTAAACTTCAGCTTTAATAAAAGTGCTCACACTTGTTCATGATCAATTAATCAAGTGTATTTGATTAGCAGAACCTGGCTGCTACTTACCCTCGTAGAGGATCTTAGTTTTTCACAGGACTGTATATACTTTAAATACAGCAGATGTTGACTTATATGGGTTTTATTTGGCACGTTATGTGCTTTTCTTCTACCATATCTCAATTAAAAATATTGAGGTGAAGATGATTGATTAACTCAGGATTTACTTTAGAATGCAAGATGATAAAAAGATCAACTTTGGTATATTCTGTCTCACACAGACTGATGGTCAGTTTGTGTAAAGAATGCATGTTATATAATACTGCCATGACTGCATAGCCAGACCTGACGTCTCGTCTTCGGCTTCCATTTATACCATCTGCTTTGAACTCACATGTATGTCACACAGGCCACACAGCAACAAACTCTGAAGATTAAATTTTACAACTTTTTAAATATCTGAAAACAGTGTCCAGCATCTCACTTTCATTCAGCAGAAGGATGGAGAGGGCACTCACCTCCCACACAAATGAATGCATGAAACAAGAGATGCAGGTACAGTAAAAGATCTGCACTCCCAGTCAGGGTGAATGTTACATGTTTTAGTTCCCTTGTTGACACTTTTTTTTTTTTTACCACCCCTCTTTGCTTTGTTAAAGCTTGGGAATTTAAGGGTCTGTTTTGTCAAAGGAGCATTTCCCTCATGTAACTCTATCTGTAACAGTTCACGCTGCATTGCTTCACTTCTACAGTACCTCTTCACTCACTCTGTCTATACTCCATGCTCTCCCATGGCTGAGAGACACTCATAAAATAGTGGCGCAAGCCCCCCTGCAGGAATCCATGGCTGAATGTAACAAAATATATGCCAGAGGCCTTTCACTGCTTCCTCTTACAGTTTAGAACATGATCAAACAAGACTGGGCAGGAAAGTGGGATGGCATTTAGGTTTACGTGAGTTGGAGGGAACTCAAAATGTGTGTGTGTGTGTCCCCGGGGATGAAAAGGGGTTGTGGGATATCTCTGATCCCCCGGGCCCCTGGGGAGCAGGCAGGGCTGCTGCTGAGACTGAGTAGGGCTCAAGTTTTGTCAATGGGCATCAATCTCTCTTGTCTGTCAACCCTGTAACTCCCAACCCCTGACCTTACCCCACCCTTTAATGGCCTGGGTTACAAGGCCTCGTGGATGGAGACTGGTTGCCACAGAGGTCCAGCTGAGAGACAGTGGAGACAGTAATCTGGCCTGTGATGCCCCTGTGTCTCTGGAAGATGGAGCTCATATTGCTCTGGCCTGAGCTCGACAAACTCAACCTAAATCCTCTCTCATGTCGTCCCTCGTTGCTGTTCTTTGCCACTCTACTGATAATAATACACTGCCATTCCTATCTCTTGGTCATATCTGTCCACTTCCCCTTCCTCGCTCTTCAAGGTACAAAGTGTCATCATCCATCTCTCTTCTAACAACTGTCAGTGAGCTACCTCTGGAGTGAAGGATGGCATTATCTCTGAACAAAGAGCACAGATTGTTTTCTACACATTCACTGGTCTGAGAGGTAGGACTCTCTGAGTTTTGGTGTTGGAAGCGTGATGTGAGCAAGTGTGGGATAAAGATATGGTGGGTGCACTGAGACAAACTAATGAGACCATGACAAACCACTTGGGGCACGGTTGTCTCATTGCATATCCCTGAACAATGAATTCTTGCAAGGCCATGCTTGGCTCCTCTCTCAAAGCTTCTCTGTCATTTCATGGAGGAGGTCAACAATTCAGAGCATTCCTCCTTTCCTGCACTTCTGCATTTGTCTTTTTCTTTCAGCCAGTCTATTTTGGGGTGCGAGCAAAGAGACAGTGGCATTTCTTTTCCTGGGGTGTGGGGTTCAAGGGAAAATAAAAGACAGGCATGGGGTGAGACCTGGGGGTATTGAGGTACTCCAGCTGTAGAGCTCCTTAACCTTCTTTTCCTTTATCTTTGTCACTCTCTGCTTCCACGCCTACAATCTCCCTCCATCACTCACTGTCCCTTGTCCATCAGCATCCTGCAGGTTCCTGATTAAAGAGAATATCTCTTTAAACCCCCCCAACCCCCTCTCATGTGCTCTTCCCCTCTTACTTCATCTTCTTGTGTCCTGTCTTTCATTTCTCCTCCCCTCCCGTGTGAGGCGACCTGGCTCACTTCCATCCGCTTGTCTGTGGAATCTGTGAGCTGAGCCTCGGTATGCACTCTGCATGCTCAAACTAAATGCTTTTCCATTCTCTTTTAATTCTCTTCTCCCTTTATCCTTCCTCAGATTTGAGAACTCTTGTCCAGAACATTGCTTTCCCACAAGCTGTGGTACTCATGTGAGTCATGACTGTACAGAGTGTTTAGTTCACTGAAAGAAATATAAAAAAAAAAGGAAGGAAAGAAATAAGATGCTTCAGTAAAATTTCAACCAAAATCCCCAGTCAGCTCTTGTTTGCCATTAAGACCAGGACAATTGCTCCTGGTTAAAGCAGCCCTTTGTCCTTGCTGGCCAATGATCAGCGACATGCAGCTGACATCAGCACCACTATAGCTCTTAATGAAAGATTAAAATCAAAGGCAGCGTGAACCTGTATGATGGCGCTTTTCACTCACAAACAGCTCTCTGAAGCAGGAGGCCCTACCCTCATGCAGGGACCCTCAACCATCATCACATCATCACTGGTGGCTTTGATGCTCTATTCAGTTGATGGCCCATTGTCGCCGCTCCCTATTCACAAGCACCTGGGCAGGGAAGCAGAGTTAAATCCCTTTGCTGTGCTATCAAAACAGCACCTTAATCAGGGAGCTGGAGATTGAGGGTGAGCTGACTGTGTCGCAGACAGTGGCACAGAGGTGCTCTCTTTTTATTTTAACAAGATGGAGGCAAGTGCGGAATGCAAGAGAGTTTTTGAATGTGAAAACATGGAAATCACAAGAACAAATCAAATGCTTTCTAAAGCAACACAAAAAAAAATTGTCCTCAGATTTGCAGACTTTTCATAAAGAAATAGATGGGTAGTTGTGGGCAACAGCGGGTATGAAATGCTGGTACCATTTCTGTCAGAGAAGCCAAATCTGGTCCCATCAGCAAATATGTCTTCAGAAGCTAGTTATCATGTCCTCTGAGTACCTTCTCACCTCTTTTGGCCATGGTTGAGGGAGGGGTTGGAGACAGAGTCCTCCTTCATCACCTCAATACGAGGATGGGACCAGTGCCCAGAGTGGCCATGCCCAGCAAAGTCCATTTATAGCTGAACTGCAGCACTAAGCAGAGCAGTTAGGGGGATCTTGACCCAGGTAAAGTGAGAAAGTGTGTGTGTGTGGGTGTGTGTGTGTGTGTGTGCAGGCATGCTTCTGGAAAAAATACACAAATGCTTGTACCTGTATATATGCATATACATCATAATGCTGTTTGCCCCCAAGTTGGTCTTTCTGAAAATAGAACCTGAGCGTGAGAGGCGGAGAGGAGCGGAGACTAGGTTGGTGGTTCACCCTGGCGTCTTTGATGCACCGTTGTTCCGCTGGCCACCCTCTCTTCTCTTTGTGCAGCACTGTGGTTTAGCTTTGGCTCCACGACCCTCTTCACAGTCTTCCCGTCCAACTCCGCCACCGCAGGTGAACTTCTTTAGCACTTGTCAATATTAGGTTAAGATTATTTCTAGAAGTCCAGAAGGATAAAATCCCTTTAGTGATTACAGAGCTGACACAAAATAATGAGTAAGAATCCAAGGAACCGTGGAAGAACCATTAATGAATATTTATTATTTGCATAACAAACACAGATGATTTAAGTCAGGCATACTGTGGGCAGCTAAATTTGGGTGTATCCACACGGTGTCCTAGGTAACCTCAGCCCAGAATAGCCTGTGATGAAGACAGGAGTCACAGTGGTGTGTTAGGCTCCCTTGCTTACACATGAAGATGGGAGTTATGAAAACAGAGTGAATGGAATTAAGTTTTTCCACCCAGAGAAGATCTCTGATAAAAGGATCCATGTTTGGCTTAGCACAGCCAAATTCAATTTGGTATATTTTTTCCTTTCCAGCCTGAGTGCTGATTCGATGGTCAGGTCATTCACACATAAATCAAAGACAAACGATTTTACTCATTGCACTCTTTGCAATTTGATGGAAATGAGAGACGTAAGTATAAGAATGTGCTCAGTCAAGGATGAGCTCTATTTCCGTGATCTCTGAATGAGTCCCAGGTGGGAAGTTCTCCTGGCATGTGGCAAGATTCAGCAGGACTTTCTTTGCTTTGTTGCGGTGGGTGATTAGTCATGCAGTTATTAAATATGGCTGATGCATTACAGACTTGTCATATTTGGGGATATGAGCTATATGTGTTCTTTTTTAGGCGGTTCACTCTTTTCTCAGACAGTCTGCGTTAGATTAGATTAGTCTGGGGCCTACTAAAGTAATTAAGGTTGAAATAAGTCCTTTTAGACACAGAAATACTTCAGTTCAAAGATGCAATCCTTTTAGAGTGTTATAATTCTCAAAGTTTCAAAAGAAATGGTGCAATGAAGGGGATTTCCCCCCAGCTCAGTGTGTACCAGCAATGACCATAAAATAAGGATCTACCCGTGATCCCACTCAACTTAGTTTAAGTGTGTGCACAAACTTAACGAAATTCAAAGAGCTGAAAAAGCTTGTGAGTCACTTTGTTTGGCTAACAATGAATGAAGTAGGTAAGCCATAGCAGACAGGGGTCTATTACTCCAGGGCTCTGCAAATTCAAAACTTTAATTCCTAAATGCCTGAATTGGGTTATCTTCAGGGTCGCAATATTCTATGGTAATTGAACAGCAGATTTCATATGATCTCTGAAAAATGGTCTGTTCAGATAAGCTACGTAAGTTGTTTAACGTTTCCTCTTTTTTTCTGTGCTGCAGAACAGTGCACATGCTGCTATGAGCACATTTAGCTTTGAGCGGATTAATAATTTAGTCACATAAGAATAGCAGATTCACCTGGAAATCAGGATCGAGGTGCTTTTCCTGCAGAAAAGCTGCCTCATTTTTCTCAATCTATGTGTGTCATTAAAGAACTGTGGTTGCCCCTCTCTCTTTTTTACTCTCCTTGTCTGCTGTTTAAGAGAAGAGTGGAAAGTTCATAAGCAGAAGCTGGAAACTACAACCACAACCAGCCTATGCACAGGATAGTTATTCATAGACTGACACACACACACACGCACGCACGCACGCACGCACGCGCGTGCGCGCGCACACACACACACACACACACACACACACACATGGGGTGGGGAACAAGAGCAGTGGCAGTAGCAGTAAATTGGTACAGGCATCCGTCAGAAGCCCCATGAGTCATCTACTGGAAAACATACAGCTCTCCAAAGCCAGAGTAGATATCCATCAAAAGTGATTGTGGCCAGTGTGAGCGCCTGCAAAAACACAGTTACATACATACACACAAGCATACGCTCACTTTCACACACAGCGACACATACTAAAGACATAGTCATGCATGCCCACACACACACATACGCAGAACAGAGATTTTTGTGGTGCTGATGGTGAGGTGGTAGAAGGATAACGAGGAGTATGTCGTCCAGTGGAGAGACAGCGAGCCAGGGGGAGCCATGCATAACCACTGGAGAGCCTTCATCAAACTATAAAATGAAGCCGACGTTACTTGTGAGGTCACCTGGCAATATAAAAACTGACTCAAGAGTTAACCTCAAATAAATCTCATATTCTTTGATATTCTTTGAAACATTTTTAAACTCACGCCACTAACTGAGAATAAAAGCTTTGCCACCTGCGCTTAACTCCAAATCTTAGTCCCTGTATGACTGCGCCGATGTAATAGACACATAAAGAAACAATGCAATGCCCAGTTTTAAAACGTAATAGGAATACTCATCAGTGATTACTGATTTATGGAGCGATCCTGACACCTAGACTTATGTGTGCATGCTCTGCCCCCTTCATCCAAATGTACATTGAGATTATCATTAGTGGTTGATTCTGAACTGCCATCAAGCGTTGAAGATGATAAAACTGGTATTCTGTGACGGTCCATACACTGCAAGACAGCAAGACCCTACCATACATCACAATATCAGTGTAACTGAGGGAAAAACAAAATTAACTTACCTCCACTACACTGTGGTGATAATTATTATCCAGATTTAATCATGTATAATACATTAAATTCTCCCTTTTGCTTTCCTCCCATAGGGCACATTTTCATCCTGTGAGTTTTTCTCTTCTTCACTTCAAGTTATGCTAACTTTGGTTTCATTTGCACTTATTTATTTATGTGCCACCATGCTGTAATACATGAATAGCACTTGATAAAACTATTCCTACTTGGCATCAACATGTCATAACTGTATCACCAGAAGAAGAAGAAGAAGAATATGATACACTGTCATCTTTCAGGCATTTGTTATGAATATTTCACACTCAGCAAAATGTTTCGAATAGAGCTAACTTATCCCTTTGTATTCATTTACAGAAGACAAAAGCTGAAGCACACTATAGAGTCAAAGTCGTTATCGCAGTTGATTATGAGCTGATTTTTTCGTGGGCTCATGTTCACCCTATACAGAAGACCACAGTGTTGTGAATAGCGCTGTGTTGTGTTGCATGGTGGGGCAACAATTCCGGAGACATCAGACATTCTAGTGTTGGTGGGGCCAGCGGCTGCAGCCTCACACATGACCTCCTCAAGGTCAGCAGGTCAGATCGTGTGATAATCCTGTCTCATAGCTCATGAGGTGCATGCATGTGTCCTCTCTCTCTGCTAAAACTGTGGCCATGTTTGCACAGTTGTGTGTTTTTTCTTTATACTGTAGTTTGCTGACGGTTAGCAATGCTGTTTTCAGGTTTTGATCACATGTATGGAAAACACATTGCACGTTTCATTTGACAGGCTTCCAATATCGCTTCTACACTTGTGCGCTATATGCACATGCAACCGCATAACCCCAAGTGTGTGAGGATGTACATGACTGACGTTTACTCTTTCATCTTAGTGTGTGTGCGTATACCCAGGGATGAGCGTGCAATTTGTCCCAAAGAGGCTCAAAAGGGCCGCACCTGCAGGAGATCTGCAGAGAACATCAATGTTGTGTGGATAAGCGAGACCAGAGAGAGAAGAGAGATGAAACAGAGAACAGAGGTTCTCACTCCACCCCCGGACATTGTTATTTCAAGCTTTTCTCATCAAACTGAGGAAAAGGGGAACAATGAACAACACACATGCTCACTCCGAGCGCTCACCAGGAGCAGCTCAGTCAGCTCGTTAAGAAAAGAGAAGAAAGGGGAGAAAAAAATCAAAGAGCAGAGAGGTGAGGACAAGCAGGGACGGAGTAAAAGATATAGACACCGGGGGAGATAAAGTAGCTTATCAAAAGAAGCTATACTCTTCACTCCCCCTCTACTTTTTCATGAGTGTGATGCAAAACATGCATCAACACGACACAAGCTAGAGGCAAATTTACTGAGCTCCATGTTTAGCTTTTCAGCATTTTTTCATCTTACATGTGCCTGCTACATTCACAGCACCCAAGAACAGTAAAACTGTGGAAGAAAATTGGCCACGTATTGCAAAAAGAGAGATAAATTATTGAAAAATCACCAAAGAGTTGGAAGAAATAATTTTCATTTTAAGCTCTGAGTGAAAATACATTCTTAATAAAGATTTAAACATGAACATACTAGGCTTTTCTCCAGTTGTTGGGGGAAAGAATGCCTCCATCGTATATCTAACGGCACAGAATGATTGATCAGGTGGCAAAGAAACCAGAGTCATGATAGAGTGTGCAGAATGTGCACATTTGTGCATGCGTGTGCAGTAAGCATGTCACATAAGTATGCGTTCTGCTGCCATTTGCGTGTGTGCAGCCTGTTCACGCGTGTAAATTCCTTGTGTACATACATGTGTCGTAGTGTAGCTTTACATCAATGTAGACACCAAGACACTTGGCACCACACTGACATGACCCAATGCTTGACCCGACAGGACGTCAGCGCCAGCCTGACATAGTGAGGAACCTACTTCAGCTTCCTTAAAAAGTCTGAAAAAGATTCATTTTTCCTTTGTATCAGTCATGAAGCCTGAAAGGAAGCTCTTGCAACACAAGTTCATTCTTACAGTCATTGACGTTTATGCTAACCTCTGTGAACCTTGACAACTTTCTTAGAGACAACTTCAGGCTTGTGTAAAAAACTACAAGAAGAAACTTGACACCTGTCTGCATTTCCCTCCTGGGAAGCATCCAATTCTGAGGCATCTTGATACTCTTGCTGTGTACATATTGCTTCTCCATTGCCAACCGCATCTTTTCTCTTTCATCTTTTTCCCATTTTATGCTGTTTGTTTTTGCGTGTATGTGTGTGTGGGTGAGTGTGCGTTTTCCCTCAAAGAAATATTTGCTGGCATGCTTGAATTAGAACTTGAATAAACCTCTGCCGGCTTGAGATTCTGGAATTTAACCCCCTCTACAGGAACGCAAGATCGGCAACTTTCATTCAGATGTTATCTGTCCGGCAGGCAAATGATGATGGTTGAGTTACAAGAGCCAAAACACTCCCATGATTTACTAGGAAACGCTTGGCTTTTAATACATGGAAAAATTCCCTATTTTGCTGACATCATACGAGATGTATACCCCTCCAAGGCTATGTAATGGTGCACTTAGTTAGGGTTTGGTTAACTGAATAATCCTCTACTTTAATGCATGCCTCATTGTGTCTGCCCCCTCTTATGTTTTCTTTCGTCTACAATTGCTCCATTCAGCTCTGTTATTTCTGATCCTTTGGGTGGTGAAGCTAGGTCAGCTAGCCACTCTAATGAGCCATCACCTTAGTGGCTGGTGGTTACAGAGTAAAGCTTTATGACTCAGGTGCATCCCACCTCTAAACATGCACCTAATGTGGAGGCTTTGGCTATCCTGGGCCTTTGGATCATTAAGTGTTTTGCTTCAGGACATCATTAATGGCCAGCAGTCAAAGAAGCTTTGAGATTCTCCAATTGGAGCTAAGGCCAGTGACCTTTACTTCATGTCATCATTTCTTCTCTTATGTTTCCTGCCAAGAAACCTGAATTAATAAGGAAAAGAAAGAAAGTTCATTGAAATAAGGGAGTTAGTGTGGTACCAGATAAATGTGAAATAATGCAAAAAAGATTTATAGAGAAAAAATAATGTTTTAGTAAACTGATGACCTCTATGTGCACATGTGAATCTTCAATGTAGAAAATAATGAAAAGAAAAGCATGACACACTGCAGGTCAATATACTTGAGTGGCATGCTCACCTGTCTCCTCATGCCTCACATGTTAAACAATATCCGTCATGGCTTAAAGATAGCACGGCCTGGAGTTGTGCAGGCGGTCTGGCAGGCAGGTATAGGGAGGCAGCTCACTCACACAATAACAAGCAGGGCGGTCTGCACCGGTGCAGCAAATATTGATACTGTGCTTGTGGGCGTTCTGGTGTGTTTTCAGGATGTTGATGGTGAGATCAGGGATGAGGAGAGATTTCTATATGTGTGCAGCCGAGTCCGAAAAGCTCACCAGCCCCTCACCTGTGACCCTTTACCCTTAAACTGTGCCATGCCTTCCTTTGGCGCGATCATGTTTAGTTTTCCAGTCAGCTCCCTGAGCATTTCCCAACTTCCCAGAACTCCCTGCAGCAAAGGGAAGTTTGAAACCCGAATCAGTCTGTCTGCAAATGAGCCAGAAGGAGGATCCCACTGAAGCCAATCATGCCTCCACAAACACTGCAGCTCTGTAGTGAAATATTCAGAGAGGAGCTCCTACAGTCAGATATAGCTTTTATATGTTTGCACAGGGTAGATAAAAACCGATTTGGCAGACACATGTGAGAAGTGTAGTCTGCTGTGAGATCAGGGAGTAAATCAAAAATAACGGTGCACTGTAGATTCATTCTCCATTTATTACCATTCTTCTTCTGCTGATTGTGTTCTTGACAGTCCAAAACCCTTAGAAGTCAGAGTTAGCAAAGGCTGTGTGTGTGTGTGTGTGTGTGTGTGTGTGTGTGTGTGTGTGTGTGTGTGTGTGTGTGTGTGTGTGTGTGTGTGTGTGTGTGTGTGTGTGTGTGTGTGTGTGTGGTGTGTGTAAGCTGCGTGAAAGTGGTTGAA
>VURO01020345.1:0-16126 GCA_015108175.1 Pelvicachromis taeniatus
TGCAGGAATCATGGATCAATATGTATGCAATGAGCACGCATTTCTAATTTAAAAAGAGATTTCGAGCTGCCCAGGAAAACTGAATATTCATATTACATATTAAATATTGCATAAACAGAAGTAAAGGCCCAAGGATAGATTTCCTTAGAACATCACAACTGGCTGCTTATTGCATTACAAATTATATATTGTGATATCCAGTATAAATTTTACCTTCATCAGTGGAATCATACAATATTTTACAAAGTTACAGGTTCTCTCTGCAAGAATTAGATAAGAAAACTGATTTGACCCACTCTGAGCCTCTGTCTACTACATTTGGTGCCGCAGGCTACCCGGTGTGTTAGCTGAGTTTGACATAAAGACTGAGAGCAGCCCACAGACATTATAAAACCAGAAAAATTAAACCACAGCAGGTTAAAGCTTAAGTGACTTAAACCTGCATTCTCTCTGACGGCCACCAGATGGCGATAGCTGTGGTTACACAAAGACTTCCAGTCCTACAGAAGTCTATGGGAAAACAGTATTCTGTTCTGACCTCTGTAAACACCTTCTTGCTGAGTTTATGGGCTTCTTCACTAATGTCGGGCCACATTTAATAAAAAATTATGTCAACTTGTAAGTCTTAGTCACACTATGCCTTGCCTTGTACTGTGACGATGTGCCTTATACTGTAACAATTTGCAATGACAATAAAAGCGTTCTTCTTCTTCTATGTTCCAAAAAGGAGGAATATCCATAATATACTTTTTGAGTAATGACTTCTGGTTGACAAGTTGTTAGCCAATGAGCAATCAGCTTAACAGCCAGATCCAACACTTGTTTTGTTTTGGGGGGGGGTTTAAAAACAAATTAGCGACAGTGTGAAAAGACTGCTGTCAGTTTGTTCCTGATTGATGTCACATCAAAAGGATATGAGGGAAAATTCTCATATTCAGTTTAGCTTTGTGATATTGCTGTAAGTAGGCTGTCCTCACCTGTGCAATTTTTCTAAACAGGCGTTTCAAGCAGTACCAGCCGCTGAGAGAAGACCATGCTAATAATGGAGGCATCTCTGCAGTAACATCAGTGCCTTTGCTCTTGTGGAACTTGCTGAGCCGACAGTCACCAGGAGAGAGCCGTCCACTGCTTCAGGGAAGGATTGTGTGAATACTGTCGTTAATAAATGCACTCTACATCAACAATATTTGCTAACATATTGCCTATTCACAGAATACTGTCTGTACTGTCTCTCATACTGTAACTCCCTGCCATTAAACCAGAACCAATGAGGTGAAAAGAAGCCCCATGTACAACAAATGTAGGAATCAGGAGTCACTGTGGAACTGTAAAAGTGTTTTTAAGGTGTCCAAGCATTTGTAGTGAAAACTGATATTTATTTTGACCCATAATATTGTATTAATTGGCACTGATAGTTTATAGAAGTCATAACATATCCTCTTATTTGTGGCCTGCGTATACTAAACCTATTGGAAAATCAATACTAGTACATTTCCAGTCAATGTCTTTACAATATAAATGAGAAAAAATGTATAACTGAACATCATTTGATACCCCGAAATTAATAAAATGAAACTTTATCACCGTTGATTGTTTGCCTGATTTATTTTCAGTCATTCTGATGTGATAGTCAGAATTTTATGTCTTAGATGTCTGCTGAGTGGACAGTATAACCCAGAAATGACACTAACTCCCAGCCAGATCATTAGGTTCACATTTTTTGTTACTGGCTTGGATCCCCCTTTTGCCTTCACAGCATTAATTCTTCATGACAACATCAACAAGATGTTGGAAATATTTCTCAGACATTTTGGTCTATATTGACACAACAGCATCACACAGAATTTGCTGGCTGCACATCCATGATGAGACTCTCCCACTTTACCGCATCCCCAAAATACCCACCATTACGCCACATCACCACTGCCACACACTGATGCTTTTATAATGTTTATACCCACTTTTGACTTTACCATCTGATTAATAAGCAGAATTTGGGACTCTGGCCAAATAAGGTTTTTCTAATCTTCTATTTTCTAATTTCTTGAGAATTATAACTTCAGTTTCCTGTTTTTTGCTGACAGCAGTGGCAACGTGTGTGATCTTCTGGTGCTGAGTTGATATTTTGTGTATTCACAGATGCTCTTCTGCATGTCTTGGTTGTAATGGGGTTACTGTTGCAGCTCAAAGCAGCCTGGCCATTCTCATCTGACCTCTGACATCAACAAGACCCAGGGACCTGCCGCTCACCGGATATTTTTCTTTTTTCAGACCAGATGGCTGTGTGGAAAATCCAAGTAGATCAGCAGTTTCTGAAATAGTCAGACACCTGGCACCAACAACCATGCCAAGTTCAAAGCCACTTAAATCACCTTTCATTCTCATCCTGATGCTCACTTTGAACTTTACAGGTCATCTCTACATGCCAAAGTACACTGAGTTGCTAATGATATGACTGAATGTTTGTTGTGGCAGGCTAGTGTATGAGCTATAAATTAAAGTGATAACATTAATCTGTAGGTTTGTGATAGCTGAAGAGCTGGCAGATGTGCTGCATGTGTAAAAATTAGATGGTTCTCAAATTTGCAGATCTCCAATCCATACTATTAAAAAACTGTAAAGTTTGAAAGAAAAAGCCCTGATTGAAAATGATACACAAAACCAATAAATGGCACTCAAAAATCTACAAGATGCCTTGTTTGGACTACACCGTCATGCAACCATATGGTGAACATTCAGGAGCAGCAGATGTGGTCAGGAAGTGCTGCGGTTGTCAGAATACTGTAGCTGAGTACACTGAAAAAATTATTACTATCAATATTATTCTCCACTCGATTAAAGTGATTTACTATTACGTGGCAGGCTACACTCACGCACGGAAGCAACAGAGCACTGATAATAGTAAGGTTCATGTATGACACACTGCAGTAAAGGAGAAAAGGCTGACGTCATTGCAGCAGTCTTTAATGGAAGAAGCTTTATATAGAACAAAGACATGGAGTGAAAGGGAAGCCAAGGGGAATATGGCTTTGATATTATTATTTGTATTTATAAATCAAAGTCTAAAGTGACATGTATTCTTGTTTAACATGTTTATTATTGTTTTTACAGAAAAATGGTTTTACTGCTGCACACTGAGACCATAGGTGGCAGAATCTGAGACAAAGCATGTGCATAAAAACATTTCTCAGCTAAGCACACTTTAAAACCAAGAGTTAATTTGCATATACCTGCATTGTTCATATGTGGTCTGATCTACATGTCATTTAACTGTCTCTGTCTCACTTAAATTGCATAAACAAGATTCCAAATGAATATCCTTCCTACGGCTTGCTCACGACTGTGCTGCTCCATTACACTAATGACCAAACGCAGCCATTAATCATGCTCGGCCATTAACATGTCTCCTGGTCACATGTTCTCAGTCCTGTTCAATCACTTCCATTCATTCGTGACATGCTACTCAGCCAAGACACGACCCAATAGCCCTTCTGGGAGGCCATTGTTTTTCACTGATGATATATATCGCAGCCCTCATAGCGTTGTAGCTTTTACTACAATCTCACCACTCGTCCCAGTCAAAGCAAGAAACATTTGGTGCTGTCACCCAGCTCCACTGAAAGATTCAGGAAGTCCAATATATTTTTTCTCTGTGTTAGAATACTGTGCTTCTGCAAACTTTTATTCCGGACAGTGAAACCAGAGATGAATCAGTGAGGTGACGCCACCCAGGCAGCCAAACGGCTCTGATTAATTTAACACACTCTTTATTGCTCACCACTCCCTAGCAACAGATCTTGAAATGGATTTAGTTTCCTTCATCTGTCCTCAACACCGCAAAATCTTCTACAAGAAAAACGTGATGATAAGCACTGCTGCAGCCCACCAAATCCAGCAGTTTAAAGGGAAACATTAATGGATAATATTGTTCAAAATGTATACATATATATATATATATAAAACAAGATGTGCAGCATACGTTAAGTTATTCTAAAACAACTGTGGCTTGAATGTTAACACTTCAAATGGTGAATCACAGTATTACATTATTTTTCAGAATTGTTTGAACCATTTCTAATGCATTTTTGTACCTTTTAACAGTCCAAACATTCATGCCTGCTTTAAAGTTACAGTGTGTGAAATTGAATCACTAGATTGCAGATTGCGGTCAACTGAATTCTATTTTTTTACCCCTTTAATTTCAAGTGCTTGAGGGTACTTTCGTCATGGTGCCACCATGTGACGAAGTGATGTTACACTTTGGCCGGTATGGACCTCTCCATTTTGGTAACTTGGTGCACTGTGCCGCTGTTTTCACAACTGGGTTAAAAACACAAGTATGCCATTTCTTTACTGCCATTCAAGCTTCAGTAGAGAAGCTCAGAGATTCACAGATTACAGAGAGGACAATGTTGAAGCTGTTTGAAAACATGAAACTAAAAAAAAAACTTTACAGTTTTGACTCCTTCTTCAAGCCTGATGTGGTGGTATTGTCACTACCCGTACTGCTCATCATCTTACTGTTTACCTCAGCTGTGGATGCCGGGTGAGAAGCATCCACATCTATTTACTCTGGAGGAGGCTGTAAAACGCTGTGAAAGGAGTTTGGTATGAATGAATCAATAAGTCACTGAAGCTCATTTATGTCTGATGACAGCGATAGCGAAGTGAGCTGTTGAGGATATGCTGAACATTTCTGTCTTTAAGCACTACTTTTTCTGCTGTCAGTTAGTTAATGTTAGCCATTGTTAGCAAACCATTCTGTGAAGTGGAGCTAACATTGTTCGATTTTCTTAGCAAATAAATTCTCACATAATATTAAAATGTAATCATACTGTGTTTACAATTAAGCAATCTGGAATACTCAAGCCAAACACTGGCAGGCATAACATTAACAGATTTCCAGAAACCGACACTTTTTCCTACGTATTTTTAATGGATTTATTCATACGAAAGCACCAATTCGTTAGAAGAGACAATTACACTCCGATCAACATATATCTATGAGTACAACATTTTTTCTTTCTATTAAATAACCTAAAAAATTAACTATACCTTTTACTACTGACTAACTAGTTGTGAAGGCATTTGATATTATCAGATTCTTCACACAACTACATTTTTCACTTCTTAAACCTACAAACTTATTTCTATTTGTACAAAAGACTAAACCCCAAACAAATGCTTCACATTTTGATTTTTGCCACCCTAAAACTTCCACAAGTGTTATCATATTTGATTTGGGACAATTATATGTCCAGTATTGCTTGTAACACAACCACTCCCAGGGAGAATGAGCTCAACAGAATCATCCAGAAAATCTGACTTTTTTCTGCGCAAAATATAAAAGTTAAAAGTGAAATGAAAATGACAAAAGAAATGCACGTTTATAAATGTTTATATCAGTTAGGTTTTTATGCTGCAGTGCTCTGAGCTGCTATCACTGATCACTGCTGTTCAACTTTGATCTGATATCTCATCACAGACCACACCCAATACGTGAACTCCCTTCACCCTGACAATGAAATCTCAGCACAGTATATTTACTCCCTATTTTTCCACATGAGTGTGATATCTGCTTTCATTTGAAGCACGATGCACACACTGAGTTCAGCAGGTTGAAATGGGAACAGATATCCGATCCTGACAGTGTCAAAGAAGAAGCATTGAGGGCATGCCCCCTAGGGAATACTCAGAGAACCAGAAAGATCAATGCTAATGGCAGCATCTGGCTTATGGTTAGTATTATTGATACAGTCCCCTCAGAAATCACTGACTATGATGTTTTTTTTTTTAATGTGAGCATAAGTGCATATGCCTCACATAAACACCGTTAAAGCCAGTGTAGAAATGCAGGTAGTCTTAGGATGGATAGGAAACTTTGACAGAAGCCATTCTGGCTGGTTGGAGCAGAAACTGGAAACAATAGAAAGTGAGATGAGCTCTGTGCAAATAGGGGGAGGGAAGGAAAAGAGCATTACTGATCATACAGCAGGTTGATTAGATTACAGAGCCAAGGCTAACAGGCCATTTGTTACACAGAGAGCCAGACCTTGGCAGTAGCTGCAGATTCGAAGTGCAGAGCAAAACTGAGTGCGTTTGTGTGAGTGTGAATGAAAGATGAAAAAAACAGATTAGACTAATTACACTACAGGGTGCTGCAGGTGATCTTTCAGGAAGAGGAAACCCAAATTTAAATCTAATCAGAAAAATTCAGAGTTTGAATACAGGCTGTTGATTTGTTCGTAACGGCGTGTGGGTATATGTGTTTGAAGGAGGAAATAACATGATAGACTGTGTCACATATGTTATAACATAAATAATCAATTGAATGGCTATGATTCTGTCAGAGGTATTGAGCATCACCGGGGACACAAAGACTGCCACACCCAGTCGACACAGAGCATGCTCTGTATTACATCAACTTTATGCTGGACTGTCTGCAGACCTCGGTTAAAATTACTTTACACAAAGAGGCACACGCACAGAGACTGCTGAGAGATTTGAAGGCACTGCCTCAAGTCTTCTATTAATGCTTAATATTTACGCCTGCCTCATTTAATAAGTCACACTTTTATAGTTGTTGCAGTGCTGTGTGCTTATCATGTCATCCTCAGTTATAGCTTAGATTTCAAGCTTTGAGCTAATATTCTTAAATGGATATAATGTCTTTTTAGTTTGCAACCTTTGCAATTACACTTTACACTTGTAACACATTTTTGTTCTATTTTAGCTTATTTTTATGTCTGCAAATGTAAAGAGAAGAATTTATTTTCTGGGAAACTGCACTTTATTGCCTTGGTGTAATAGAGTGCAATCGAAATAATTTGTTCTTGGTAAAACACGGACTCTGTGAGTTTGCTGTAGTCACTATATGTAACCTGTTCCATCTGCAAGACCAGTGTTTCAATTAAATTACAAGTTGGCTCACCTGGACTGAAAAATCCAGCAGTGACCAGAAGTATAGAGTTTTCTGGCAACTCATACTCAAACAGAGATTACTGGATGTAGTGAATTTCAAATGGATAGAATAACTGCAGAGTCATGGCTCTGTCCCAGACGCCCAGAATATCAATAAAGTATCCCATTACTGTAAAAGGAGAGAGAGACAAAGAGGAGAGAGGCAGGGAGACAAATGGAAAGGAAAGACTCAGATCAATGTACCTATGTGTTTCAATTTAGAATAGAATTTCAGATTTTCTTATATTGAGAATGGGGTAACAAAGTCCTCGGCTGGTAAAGGATTATGCAAGAGTCAAATCATTTATATGTAAGATATAAGAAATTAAAACTGACCGAGAAAACTCGAGTTCAAGATGTCAGCGAGTGCAAAAAATAGGTAGGGGAGGAGGGCGAGAGTGAGGAGACCGCCTTAGTTTTTAAAGTAGTGTTGTGGAAGCTGGTGTGGCTCTCTGCCAAATGCTCTGGTAAAAAGGATGGTACCGTCGAGACAGAGAGCAAGGCAGAGGATTGGTGACAGCACAGAAAGAGGCAGGGTCTGGCTCTGAACAGTAGGGAGTGGTCAAAGCTGGTGTGCTGATGACTGATTGAGTAAGGAAGGCTTCATGTGGGTGGGGTGAGGAAAATGAGCGAGGGGGGAGGTGTGATGCTGATAGGGCAACTAGCCTGAGTGCATAAAAACCCTCAGAGCTCTTCAGTCTGATGTCCTGTTGCTTCACAAGCTTCTTGAAGCCTACATCACTCCACCTATCCTTAGCGGCAGAGAGCAGAACCAGCCCAACCATGAGCCATTCTTCAGTGCATACCTCCTACAGGCGCACCTTTGGAAGCCCACACTCCATCTCATTGCCCTCTTACACCCCCGTGTCCTCTCGAATGCCTGTTTCTGCGGGACGCTACATGCGTTCGATGTCACCTGCGGTGACATCCCGATCCACCACCTTCCACCAACAGCGTTCCCGCCCTAGCCCACAGCCCCCTCGCCTCTCCTATGACAAGGTGGACTTCACTCTGGCCGAAGCCATCAACCAGGAGTTCCTCACCACCCGCAGCAACGAGAAGGCCGAGCTGCAGGAGCTCAACGACCGCTTTGCCAGCTTCATTGAGAAGGTGAGATACCTGGAACAGCAGAATGGTGCACTGCAGCAGGAGCTCAACCAGTTCAAGGGCCAGCAGCAGCACGGGCAGCCCAACCGTGCATCTGAGATCTTCCAGGAGGAGCTGAGGGAGATGCGGCGCCAGATGGATGCTATCGGCAAAGAGAGGGACCAGTACCAGCTGGAGAGGGATAACCTGGCAGAAGACTTGGCCCTACTCAAGCAAAGGTTGGTACCAAGGTGATAGATAGATAGATAGATAGATAGATAGATAGATAGATAGATAGATAGATAGATAGATAGATAGATAGATAGATAGATAGATAGATAGATACTATTTTCTAGTTTTCTTTCCTCCCATTCTGCAGCATAGCATCTGCTGTGCATCTGCTACTTGACTCGTGCAAAGGGTGAGGTTGGGTGTGGCACAAAAGCAGCAGCATGATACAGAGGATACGGGAGGCTGCATCGTATCATGTGTGCAAATCATATCTGGCTATATATGAATGTCTTGAAAGACTGAGTAACTAAAAGTAAGGTGAAAAAATGTCAATTAATAACAAAGCAAAAATCTGTGACACTGTGATTGATGCCAAATCATGCCATGCCAGTAAATAGTTTTCTTGAATGCCACATCTGTACAGTGCTTTACAAATGCACATTAGAATTCATGCAGACAGGGAGGTGAGAGGAGGGAGGAGAAGGATGGAGGGATTGGACACAGGGAGGGGCTGGTGAGGACCAGCAAGGAAAGAGAGAGGGGTAATGGGACCAGAGGAAGAGAGGTTGGGTGTCAGGCGTGGTGAGGATAGCGTTAGGAAAAATCAATGTGACTCAATGACTCCATTAGGTATATTTTCAGTGTCCCTCTGTGTGCTGATGGGATGGTGCCAGATAGCCCATTAGGACGGAGGGCCCTATGTAACACGACATGAATTAAAGATGAGGCAGCAGGACCCACTAATCTACTTTATGCCCAGCCCGGGTAAGACCTCTGTCTGACATAACAGATGGGCCTGGCTTCACCTGCACATCCAGACACTGACAGCCAAGAAGAAGGTAGCAGAAGCAAACTTAGATGTTCTGCATTTAGATCAAGGACTATATAACTATAACATAGTTTGACAAGAAATCCAATGAATAAGCACAAACCTATAATTCATTTAATTATTTAATTATTCTGATATCATGCAAATTCTACTCTTTAATTTTTTATCTCCGTAAACTAGCTTCATTAGTGTAATGATTTAAAAATCTGTTTAAAAAAATTATAAGCGTGTGTGTACATAACCCTTTTCAGTGCATGACCTTATTGAACTGCAGAGATGCCACATTAGCTGAGAGCAAGAGCAGCTGATCCCAGTGGGCGCACTCCCAAAAATCCTTTTTACGACACAGCGAATTAACAAATTGATCCAGAAAGCTTTTTGCCAGCTGATGTCCTGCTGCAACCTTTGACTCAGACAGTATTCTTAAGAAGAAAAGCAGTCCACCTGTTCTTCTCCCTCCCCTTTTTCTAAAGGAGAATTTTGACTGTCATCAATCATTACTGAAAATATTGCATCTTGTTCTTAGGTTGGATGAAGAAGCCCAGAAGAGGGCAGATGCTGAGAATAACCTAGCTGCCTTCCGCAAGGTAAACAACAGGCTCAGTGGACCATGACTGATTACAGTCTCCCCTTTCAGGTCACAATGGACAGCTTTGTTCCACCTCCAACACTTATGTAATACTGCCACAGTAATATGACAGGGCAGATTCCTAAAATGATATTGATCCAGACCAGTGCACACAGGAGCCTGTGCACATTTTTTAGATAATGCATGTTTTTATATAAAAATGTGTATCCTCTAAGGCTGCACATGTTTGTACAATTGAAACACACATACATCAAATGTTTCCATTTGATTTATGTCTGTCGTATCCTATCCAATTATTTCCTATTACTTTTTTTGTAGGATGTGGATGATGCCACATTGTCCCGTCTGGAGTTGGAGAGGAAGATTGAATCACTGATGGATGAGATTGAATTCCTAAAGAAAATGCACGATGAGGTAAGTGGTCCTTTCACTGCAACCCACTTCTCTCTGCTTGTAAAAATGTGAACCCTCTTTCTTTCAGGGTTCACTTATCAACGTACAGCATATTTTCTGGAGATCTAAAATTATAACATTCTTTCCAAATAAGTAATTCCTCAGTGTTAATTAACATTTAGATCATCATAATCAGATTAAATGAGTATTAAGTGAGTAGAACACTAAACAATTCAATTCAATTTTATTCATATAGCCCCAACTCACAACATCAGATGCCTCAGTGCACTTTATATGAGAAGGTAGAGACCCTACAATAATACAGAGAAAACCCAACAATCAAACAACCCCCTTTGAGCAACAGTAGGAAGGAAAAACTCCCTTTTAACAGGATAGAAACCTCTGGCAGAACCAGATTCAGGGAGGGGCAGCCATATGCTGTGACCAGTTGAGGGCGATGGGAGAGAGAACAGATTAGGCACTAAAGTATTACGAGCACAGCTGCAGAGCTGGTAAAGGAGAACAAAACCAAATACACTCCAGGCTTGGATGTGCAACCATTTGTGAGAGAAATGTTCTCTCACAAATGTTAGCCATTTTGGTCTCACCAAAATGGCTAACAGGTGTGGTATTAATGGAGGAACTATTGTATGCATGCAGATCAGTTTCTCACTGAGGAAAAGAATGTGAAATGAATCTTTGCATTAAAAAATCTGTTTTCACCATTTTTATGTGCTTCTATTATCAGGAAATCCAGGATGTACAAGTGAGCGTCCAGACCCAGCAGCTGAAGATGGAGGTGGACAGCAGCTCCAGGCCGGATCTAACTGGTGCCCTGAGGGAAATCAGAGCCCAATATGAAAACATTGCCTTAAAGAATATGCAAGAATCTGAGGAATGGTACAAGTCCAAGGTAGGCAGAGAGAAATACACAATGACGGGCCACACACAAGTATATAAGTATTTAGTTGGAGGTTTTTTTGTGTACTTCTTTTGCTTTTTGCAGTTTGCTGATCTGACTGAGTCTGCAAAGCGCAACACTGACGCTCTGAGGCAGGCCAAGCAGGACGCCAACGAGTCCAGGAGGCAGATTCAGTCTCTTAACTGTGAAATTGATGCACTGAAGAACACGGTAAGCTGAGTACCAGATGACATTAATCTGTCATAATGTACTATACACCAGTATCAGCTATCAAAATGTTTTTAGATAGACGTCTAAAATCTGATGTCCAAATGTGGGGGGGGGTTTATTGTGTGTGTGTGTGTTTTGGTTTTTTCAGAATGAAGCTCTGCTGAGGCAGATGCGTGAAATGGAGGACCAATTTGGAAATGAGGCAGCCAACTACCAAGATAATATAGGCAGGCTGGAGGATGAAATCCGCCACTTGAAGGAGGAAATGGCTCGCCACCTTCGCGAGTACCAGGATCTCCTCAATGTCAAGATGGCTCTGGACATTGAGATTGCCACTTACCGCAAACTGCTGGAGGGGGAGGAGAGCAGGTGAGCGAGAACATTCTGGGTCCATGTATTCATTAGTAACAACACGATCAGTATCATTGTCATCTGTTTCTTCAAAGCGTAGCCCCGGATAATGTTACAACTCAAGTGCAACAAAGCAATTAGCTTTTTGTTACATGTCGTAACACCTTCATGTTATTTTTCTGTTTAGGATTTCTGTTCCCATCCTCAATATTGGCATGAGCAATCACCTTGGAGGTAAGCTACAGTTGTTTTTTCCACAGTCAAATATAAGATTAAACTTTTCTCACATCTTTCCATTAAAGCTGTGACTATTTGATTACCGTACTCTTCATTTTCTTCAGCATGGGAACTTTTCAGATTTCCCATTTTGTTTCTGAGCAACTCTCTTTGGCTAGTCACTGGCACTAATTGTAATGAAATAAAAATGTGTTTTCTTGCACTAAGGTACAAAACATGTTTCCCTTTCACCATATTGTGACTTCTTTCATCACAGAAAACATTTTCCAAAAGAAAAGTTAATCTTTTTATTGATTATTCTAACAGGAGAGGCTCATGCCGGAGGCAGATGTAAAAGTAATATAGGATTCTCATTCAAAACAATGGATTCTTTTACTTCTAGGACCAAGGGGGTCTGGGATGTCAGCCTTTTCCTCTTATCACTGTCCAGTAACAAACTCTTTCAGTCATTGATCGGTGCTGATTCAACTTTTGAAATTAATCTCGCAAAAGTAAAACTTGTCTTTTTGTGAGTGCACATATATCTAAGTGATATAATCTAAGCAGCATTTTAATCGACCTTTTCTGCAGACTATGAAAAAGCTCCGGACAGCATGGGTAAGAGGACTGTCGTGATAAAGACAGTGGAGACTAGAGATGGAGAGGTGATTTATACAAAAATGTTCCTTACCAAAGATCACAACACCGATCAGTGCTAACACAACGACAATATTAGTATGTACCATGTAGAAAAGTTATACTAACCTGAATATTGTGTTCTTCTTCTTCAGGTGCTGAAAGAATCAAGGAGGGAGAAAGATAGAGATTCTGGTGCAATTGGCAAGGATGACAGGGATGAGTAGACAGAAACTCATTACATAATAAGAAGGCCAGTGCCATGATAGAAACAAAACTGAAAATAGGAAAAACAAGCTCTGATCTGTATACTGTAGTTCTCATTCTCACGAGTTACAAGTTTCACTGTTTAGCAAATTGTCTCTCAGCATAGGTGCAACCATGGATGAATTCCTTTAGACAGTGTCAATCTGGTGCTATTTAAACAACCCAACGTTTTGCTAAACACTTTTGCTTTGTGTAGCAGTAAAACCCCTTTATAAACAAACCGCAGAGGCCTTGGTTTACAGTGCAATCCTAAGACGATCTCACATTTGTAGCAGAATATTAAACCAAACCCTAAACTACGTCATTTATGTACAGCATTTTAGTTGTCTGTGTTATATATATATATATCTTTATGAATGCCTTACCATCAAACTGCTTGACACTGCCCTTTGGCCAACAAACCTTAAAAAAAACGACTGAGAACAAATCAAGATGTCTGCATTTGTTTTAGAAGCTTTGCTGTTCTCTTACTGTGCAAATCACAATTCACCAAATACATGGATTGTTAGTAAATATAATAGGAAATTCTGACAGTGAAAATATGAAAGTTTACTGATTTTGCTTTGCAATGCCACGTGTATCTGGCACAACTGAGGAAAGAATATGTGTGAGAATAAAAGTCATCCGTGAAAATCAGTGGTGTTGTTGTGTGTCCATGAATGTAATCTCTCTATAATCTGCACTTTGCAACTTTCACATGTGTGAAGTCTTATATTTCAGGGGCTAAAAACAAAGCTGAACCTAGCCAGGACTGAAAACATTTTAAAAGTTTTGCATATGCATTAATTTTATGACATTCATTTAAAAAACTAGGAACCGGGAAATACAAACAAATAAACAAACAAACAAACAAAAAACAATTCACAGCAAATCAGTGAACGCATTTTCATAAAAATACATTTTAAGATCCAACTTAAAGGAAGTTGCCTCCGTTTAAGTGTGCCACCTGATATTAATATTTTTTTGTTTCTAAAATAATTTATTTATCACAATTCATTGGGCTGCATAGTAAAATTGGAGGATATAAGCAAACTATCGATCCTATTACGCTAGTAGTTCCGATACCAATAGTTGACATCCATGATATTGATATGTGGATCGATCCGCCTACCTCTATTATTATGTACTGGTGAATCAGGTGGTATGAGATCTGAGATATAGCTGGGAGCAAGACCACAAAGGTCCTTAAAGTAGTCAATGACAGCTTCAAATAAATTCTAATACATACTGGGAGCCAGTGTAAAAAAGCCACAGTGGGATCCTTTTGTTCTCGTTAAAAGCCTGACAGCTGAGTTCTAAACAGATGTTTTTTATAAGACAGGTAAAAAGCATGTTGTAGTAATTTAGGCCTTATGAGGGAGGTTGTATGTTGACTGTACCTTTATGTTGTTTCTATTCTCTCTCAGCCACCTGTGGTCTCAGCCACCTGTTACTGAATCTGGTTTTCCAACAGAATTTCTTAACTTAATGCAACTCTTAGTATTTTTGCACACGGTCATATCTATCACACGGTACCCTTTGTTATGACTAACTCTTTTTCCCCGAGTGAAACCTCTCAGGCGAAGCGGTTTTCCACAAATTTCGCAAACTTTGATTCCGCCATACTTGAATCCTGCTAACTCAAATCTATGTATTAAGCTTTTTCACTTAAACTTAACAGAGCCATGTCAGTGGTGTACGTTCTTTTTTCAGTGCCCAACTTAGAAACGCGCTACCTGAAAGGCAAAAATCAGGACACAGATAGTTCTCGTCGTGACGACATTCTACATCCGCCCCTCGAGTTTTCGCTCGCGGTCTTGGCGCGAGACTTGTCCGGTTTGTCGCAGTTGTGTGACTGCAGGTCGAAAACAGCCGTATATTATTAGAAAATAGTGTCGCCAAATACATTAGCTGTTGTTTAAAAGGAGTGACTGAAACAACATTTGGACGACCTAGAAGGTGAGTTTGTTTTTTCTACTTTCTTTATACTGTTTGAAACGTAAAACTGAAGCTAGCTGCTCTGACACAACATTAACAATCTGAAGGAAGAAGGCAGTCTTAGCAGACATAGTAGCATGGTAGTATTAGAAGTATATAGTATACATCTCTAAACATGCCATCAATAACATAAGTCAGTTTTCTTCAGCACTTCCTGTAAATAGATAGAAGTAATTGTAGTGAAGCTACAGTACACTCAGTTTGTACCTACACACACTTAACAAGGTTGGTCGTTAAGTCAAACACAGCTGAATAAGTATATGGAAAAAATGCCGCTTTATTTATTGGGTACTTATTGTTAGTACCTGGTTGGACCCTTGTTTGCCTTCAGAACAGCCTTAATTCATAGATTCAACAAGCTGCTGGAAAGTTTCCTCAGAGATTTTGGTCCTTATTGACATGACAGCATCATACAGTTGCTGCAGATTTGGTGGCCCTACATCCACGATGAGTATCTCCTGTTTCACCACATCCTAAAGATGCTGTGTTGAATTGAGGACAGTGAACTCAATGTCACGTTTAAGAAACTAGTTTGAGATTATTTGAGCTTTATGACATAATGTTATCCAGCTTGTAATCATCCATCAGAAGATTGGTTCACTGTAGGTATGGTCAGTAGCGATAACTCAGTAGGCTGTGGTGTTTAGTACCAAAGGGTCCAAAGTGTGCCAAGAAAATATCCTCTACACTATCACGCCACCAGCAGCAGCCTGAACCATGTTTTCATGTTGTTTACGCCAAATTGAGACCCTACTTTCTATTTTCAGGTCTTCTGTTGCCCAATTTTGGTGAGCTTGTGGTAATTGTATCTCCAGTTTCCTTTTCTCAGTTGACAGGAGTGGCACCCAGTGTGGTCTTGTGCTGCTGTAGGCCATCCACCTTAAGGACACATTCGAGACGGTCTTTTGCTAACCTTGTTTGTAAGGAGTGATTATTTCAGCTTGAGCTTTTTGTAATGATTCTGACAATTTTAGATCACTTACACTGATCCCCTGGACCTCAAGGCACCCTGGTGGTGTGTGGACTTATTCATGATGAATTGTGAACTTTTGGCAACATGCAGTGCTCTTGGTTATTTGGAAGGAGAGACCTATCACAAGGAGGCTGATTGCTTAGGTGAGTCCATTTGAGGTGTAAATATATATAGTTGTTGCTTGGATCCAGAACAGTCCTCTCAAAGCTGCCCTGTCTCTATGTTACAGAGAGTGTGAAAGACTTGATCCGCTATTTACGCCATGAAGACGACGCCCGTGATGTCCGGCAGCAGTTGGGTGAAAGCCAGATTGTACAGAATGACCTTTTGCCTATTATCGTTCAGCACAGACAGGACAAAGCCCTATTTGATGCCTGCATCAGGTACAAATCCTGAGAAGTCTCATCTATAAAATATATATATATATATATATATATATATATATATATATATATATATATATATATATATATGTGCTGATTCTGT